>JABFPB010000256.1:0-46124 GCA_022817645.1 Ceratoteleas bidentatus
CGCTGGAATAGAAACGAATAGAAAAGAATTGAAAATAAAAATATGAATGCCGAATCTTTCCCAAAAGGAATTCAGTTGATATTTTTCAATTCTTTTGTATTCTTTTCTATTCATTATTTTTTGCTGGGAAGAGTTGTGGAAGCTTTGTGTGTGTTTAAATGCAAAGTCTTGTGGTTTGGTGTGTTTTTTTGTATGGAATCACAAATAGGTATTTTTATAGAAGCGCGTGAGAAAGTTATATTTGTGATTGCAGATGAAAAATCACGGTAGATAGTAAAGAGTTTGGATTTGAAGACAGGAAGGTTCTATGATTTTGGTGTTGCAAAAATTATAGTACCTTATAAGACGATTTTGTTTCATGAAAGTGGTATCGAAATTCTGAATTAGTCTCTTGAGTTGAACGTGAGCCACACATTAAGTTGAGGTAAACTCACTGAACATATCGTAAATTTCGAAACTGCTGGAAAATAATCCGTTAACAAATGATTTGGCATGAGTAGAATTGTAAGAGAAAACTGTTTTGCTGAGTTAATTTGTAATTCTATCTGAATACCGATAGATTTGTATATATCTGCATGCAATTATTATTTTTGAGATTAGCGAAAAGCTTGTTTCTATTTTAGTTTTTATCGGGGAGATAATTAAGTCACATTTAACAGTGATTATTTAATTTTATTAAATGAAAGTATAGATGTTGTATTTTCAAGATACTCAGAGTTTTATGTGCAGAATATTATAATAATTACGAAATATGAACGACTGAAACAAATCATTATCATGGCATCACTTTTTTAAGTAATGTTGTGTATATATAGTAACTACGTTAGTCTACATATTGCATCTTTTTGCAACTTATTTGCTAGTTTTTTAATAATAGTATACTTATAGCGTAACTATTGGTCTTTTTCTAATTAGATTAATATTTTAATTTCCTTGCAATCATTTTACATTTTTACTAACAAATTTCATCATTTCTGTTTGTTTAACAGTCAAATGAATAATTTGCATGTCGTTTAGACTCTAATAAGCAATTTACGTCTATGCAAAATGTAAGTAATTTCAAAATCTAATATTTTAAAATTACTTAACTCTAAACTATCAAAATAATGAATTATTTAACCACTCTACTTAATATTCTTTGTTTTTTTAAGAGAGAAAATGACAAAATCTCTTAAAGATTACTGTTCTTAATCTATACTTATTGATTTTTTCTGAATCTATGAAGATTGCATTTAAAATACTTTGAAAAGTTATTATTACCCGCATTTAGTAATTACGGTTTACGGAGTTTCATAATAGTCCTCGAGTGATCTTTTAAGTACATGCTTTCATTTACCTACTTGCATAATATAATTTCTATTATACAATGGTCATTATACTACAACCTCTCGTAACCTTGAACATCCTTCGTTTTCATCTCAAATAAAGAACAATAGGTCGGTAGACGGCTCGTAAACATTTTCCAATACAACTATTGTTACAAGAACAAACACAACCTTACTGACATTCTCGAATGTTAATCAATTCTAATCTTCAGACTTTTCATACGATCATCTTAAACCATCATTTAGTTGATAAGTTTAATTATTATTCAAATTTACAGATTTTCTATAATGAGATCTTTTGCTTCATGTGGATTTTCTCATTCATTTAATTTTACTATCTCCGTATTAGCTTGATATTTACCGCTTAACATTTCAATTTTCAAACGTAAACTTGCTTAAATAAACGTAAGCTCTATAAACATAAACTTGCTTTTGCTACCTAAACATTTCTACCGAAACTGCCATTTTACAAACTAATCGCTAATTTGAACTTAATTCCTAATGTTCAGCAGATATAAACCACTCGGAATGAATTGCATTTGATAATGTAAACGCATGAACATTCTATAACATAAAGCTTGCGTCCCGCTTGGACATTTTCGCTTCTAATTATTATGATCAGAAATCTTGCTGGAAATACCGAAGACAGGCGATATACGAGGATCGTGATGAGGACTTTGCAGCATGGCTTGGACTAACAGCAAGGGTTAATTCGCTGGTACTTGCTTTTAGCAGTGTTGCAGGAAAAGAGTCAATTTTTAACAGGATTCGGACTTGGTTTTATAGCGTTCGGTTTGAAGAAGCTCTTGTTGCCGCTCATCCTCGGAGCTCAAATCATCAAGAGCATTTTGATTGCTCTCTTTTTGCCGAGCATCATTGGCAGCATTGGCAAGATCGTTGGGAAAGGTACGTTTTTTCGATCGTTGCAAAATTAAATATAAAAATATTCAAAAATATACTTGGTTCATTCCAGGAATATTATTTGTCCGGGAAAAAATTACCCAGAATATTCCTGAGAATATTCCAGGTCAGTACCAGGAATTTCTGGTTCTCTTCTGGTTCAAAAAGTTTCAAAGTTTTATAAGTATATTTTTTAATTTTTTTTCCTTTATATAATTTTCGCGAGTTGAAAAATCTTTGAAATTTTCTGAATCTGAAAATGTTCCAGAAATATTGTGGAATATTCCAGGAATATTATGTGATATTAGGGTAAAACATAATTTGTAACTTGGGCACCTAGTAATATTTTAATTGAAAATATTTCCCTTGAAAGAGAGGTTATAAAGGTTTAATTTATTTTTTAAGGTGTTGTATCTGTGAATAAGTGTGTTTTCCAGCACAGCTTTTCATTCTTTAGCATATTGTATTACAATTAATCGTGCTTCTGTAGGGGTATCTACGTTTGCTCAATCATCTCAAAGTGCCACAGCACAACCTGAGGAGAATTACGAGTTTAAGGACCAGGAATATTTCAACGAAGACTACATGACCCATCAACCACCAGGAACGCTGCCGGCGTCAGCGATGTATGACGAAACTATGCTACAAAAAAATCCAGAAATCGCTTCTCGGTTCGGCTACGCAGACAAATATCCGCACATGAACACTTTCTCCGACCGATACTACATGAGATATTTAGGAGGACAAGGGAAAAAACAGGACTTCAAGGTATTTCTGCCATTTACTGTTTGTAACGTCGTTTTTAAATTAAGTGCCTTAATGGATAACGAAGTTTTTTAATGGTGAGACCTTTTTAGTTAAAGCTACGAAACGTCTCAATTTCCAGGTGAACTAGGGTCAATTTTCATAGAAATTGGGAAAAAGCTGAAAGTAGAAGTAGTGTTTTATTTTTTTGAAATCGCAATGTAAAAAAACATTGTTAAAAAATATACTTTCTGTGAGAACACTTTGCATTTTATTACATTTTTTTCAGTGAGCAAAGTTTGCCCAAAATTAGTAAAAACCTTTTAATGCAAATAGCCTTACTTCTCTTCATTTTAGATATTTATTTCATTTTATATATTATTAGAAATGTTTTAACAAATCATTGGTTCCTTGCACATATATTTCCCTCAATTTACTTATACATACTTCAAATAAATGCGGGATTGTTAGTGCAGCTTAATTATCACGTTAGCTCGTTAATTAGACGTAACAAAACTCGTAAATATAGGTAATGAGATTAACTAACGAGCCTAAATCTCACAAAAACTAACGCTACGGAAACAAAATGTAGATCCAGTTCATTCATGCCAGAAAGTAGCGTGTCAGAGGTTCCAACTATTTTATCTCGCCGATCTGCGTTACTTAATATTTTTATTGCACTCTCGTCGCTAACACGCGATAGCAGTCTTTCGCGAAGACAATGCTTCAGATGCCTTACGAAAGTCATCGTGAAAATCGCTCTTCGATTGTGCCTGCACTGTAATTTAAGATAAAAAGATATAAGACCGTAAAAATAAGTATATCGAAAGCTCGAAGACAATGAACTTGATCTCCGATAAGATCATAATTGAGCTCGATTGTTTTTGTCTAGCCTGGCTCGTTATTATAAATCTCCGTACGCCATTCATTTTCCCATCCGGAAATTAATTACTTTAAAAATATGAATAGTGAAATCGTAACAATTACGTTCTAAATAATGACTCAATTATGGGAGATTTATGGGACCTAAACCCATTCAATATCGAAATTAGTAATAAGCTCAAAGTAAGTTCACAGCTATGTATTATCACATTGAAAGTAATTTACGAGTGAATTTTCAACGTTCAAGAAACATCGTTATATTTTTTACAGTCGTTGAAAAGTTGTACTTCAAATTTATAAAAATGATTCTTTAATTAAAGTAGAACTTTTAAATATTTCTTGAAGATATAGTGACACAGGTCAAGTGATTAAAGAGTCAGATTTCTGCGCGAAGATCGTGAGTTCAATCCCAGCTAATGGGGTGAAGTTTTTTCAAGCGATTTCTTGAAAATTCTTTAATTACCTCCCATTTAAGTATTTAAAATAATTTCACACAATTACTACAAACTTTATAAGTTGAGAATTTATGTTTAAATTTGTTCTCACAAAAACTCACAATGTAAGAAAATGGAAAAAATAGTAAATAGTTAACTTTAAGCTCATTCTGATTTTCGATGTGGACTGGGAATGCACAAATGCGTAAATATTTAGTAGAAACTGAACCGGTTGTGCCAGAGCGATATGACCCCGCTCCAGATAAAATATGACACGATCACAACATGCCTGATACGAACTAATCAAATACATAAATACCAAATATACCCAAGAATTCCGATAAACTGAACCCACAGTAAATCATTTAGCGAAGTATCTTATTCTTTCTGGTCGCATTCCAACGTTTCGTGACATTTTTAACGAGATTCATTCCCGTTTGTGGTACGAACAATGATAGTTGATCAGTTACAGTAATTCCTAACAAAACTGCTATAACAAGAATCGCGGTTTCACGAGTCAGCGATTGAACCGTTTGTCAACGAGGTCTCATTAAAAACGTAACCACATTGTCGACTGAACTACATTTGTCATATAGAATAGATTTTTAGGTATTAGGGCTTGAATATATTTCTAAGCATTTCATCATGCGTAAGTGGTAACGTGAATTGTTTATAATTTCATGCTCCATTCAACGAGGTAAACACTTGAACTGAATATTTATTGTCCATCAGGTTCGACTGTAATGTCGAGCAACATTGTGCCCATAAATGTATTCGCAATATAATAATGACTTTATTTTATTGCGAATTCAATAAATAATAGTTCGTTCTTTATTGTACGTGCAATAAACCGCGAGTTACAAAAATATGTAGGTTGATTCATACACTGTAAAAAAAGTTGAGTAAAGTTACGTCCCATATAGAACATAGAATCCATGTGGATTCTACGTGGAGGAACATTCGCACGTAGATTCGACGTAGATTCCACGTCGAATCTACGTGTTTTAGAGCTATTTCTGTTTGGGTTGTTCTCTTGAGTTTAGTTGCGTAATTTACGAGTATTTCTACCCGGATCGCCCCGGAACGCAGCGAATACAAGAAAACCGTGTTATCGTTGACTGTGCGGGCAAAAGGAGGCTTGAATGATGGCAATATGTCTTCATTCATAACGCGATACGAAATCAGATATACTTGACACATGTGCATTTTTGCGAACACACGCGTGTATTGATTACACACGTACGGCGCATTCAAGGGTCGTTCACCTCGTATCAAAACACGAAATATGCTTTGGCGGAAGTGGTTAACATCCTATAAGATGGTAAAACGCCCGATTACAAACGGTAGACGTATGACCGGAAGTAACCAATCGTTCGCATGATACGTGGAAAACGTTCCGCAAACTTCGGCAACGACCTTATATTTGGATAAGGCCAATATGTCGCGCGGAGATAGCACGTGTTTAATCAATTACGTAACCGGTGTGAGATAAGAAATTATACGAACATTTCTGTTTTTTGCTCGTCTTTTTTCTTCATTTTCTCATCTAGTCCGGGACCCTGAGTTTTGCGCCGCAGTAGTTAATTTGCAACTTCATTAATTTCGCGCGACGAATGTACATAAACAAAATACGCATTGTTCGAGCTTTGGAAAAAGGGAGAAAGATCTCACTTTGTTTTCGGCCGACAAAGATTTGTCGTCGCAAAGGACGCGAGCGCTTTCCGTTTCGGCACGTGCACTGGTTTCGGAATTAATTGCTCGTTTTCATTGTGCTCGAATTTCGCTCGGCCAGCACTTCGGATTAATTGGGATCCCATTTATCCCAATCTTTCGTTCTAATGAACGGGTTTTTCGCTCGAACCGAATTATGCAAGCGTTGCCATAAGTTTTGTCGCCGGCGCAATTTTCCGCGTCCGATTGCAGGTCTAATTGAATCACTCGTTTTCCGCCACGTCACTCGGTAAATAAGGATCAACTGATGAAAACGTGAATGAAGCCGCGATTTATTTGAGGCGAAAAATAATTATCGATGGCCGCCGGCGTGCGGGTTTTAATCAGGGCTCTTCTTTGGGAATCAATATTTTGCGTACGAAAGTACCTTTGGCGTTTTTATTTGCGAAAACGCGGGAAACTAAAGTGTATGCATTATTTTCCTAAGAAGCGTATCCGTGACTAAAAAATTGCAATATTTTTTATCGCAATTTTTATCGAGCGAAATTCGCATTTCGCTCGGGTGCGTTCGGGGTGAAACGTCAATGAACGCAAGTCTCCGAGCAGATGAAAAGAACCGTCTTTTCTTTTAACTAAAACATTCGAACGATCGAAATAAGTAACGAAAATTCCCTCGTCGTCGAATGGAATATATCTTTCGGCGCAGTTTCGCGTATCAAACGCGTCTCGACAAAGAGCGTTTTCGGGACAAAAATGTACAATGCTGCGAAAGGTCAAATTTTTGCTCGCGAAATTCCCTTTGTCGAGCGCGTACGCGCATAGGAGACGTTTGAAATAAAAGCATTTACAAGACCGACGATGCGCGCAGTTTTTCTTAAATAAACGATAACTGCTGTTTTGCGCTTTGTTTTCCGGCCGATATCTCGGACCAAGTACCTCTAACCTCCTTCGAAACTTAAAGAACGAATTTTACTTGTGCGACAACATGCGTGAAAAAAATTGCGGGATGCTTTTGAGCATTATAAATACGGTTTTGGAGTTTAATTTGTAAATAGCAAAGTTCATGAATAGCTGCAAGTGCATTTTGAATACTAATGAATGCCACTTGGCATGTATAACAGTTAGCTTTAGACGGCTCGCCACCGTTTTTGGTGTCTTTGTCTGCGCCGCGCACTTAATACACTAACATATTTGCTTCCTTGTTAGACCGTACTTAACTGGGCGCGTTTGGTTTTGAAATCAAACTTTCCTACGGCTTCTCGGACCTAATTGGATGACGCGCGGTTTTGCGAATTTTAGCGTTTTAAGTCAGACCCTCATAAATTACAATCTCCAGCGTTAATATGACCGGCTAATTTTAACAATTAGCCGGACAAATATCTGACAATAAATTACCTTGCGCGTAATAACGAGGATTTACGAGAATAACCGGGTTTTTAAGAGTATTATTAATGTTGTTTAATGTGATTAATATTGTATGTGTCCTCATAAAAAAATAGTATTTCGAACCTTAAACTGAATACGTATTATTTGAATAAATAGACAGAATTAATAGTCGGACATTTTAAATTAAATATCAGCCGTCTCACTGAAAATCACTGATAAGGGATGAATTATTACAGTTCAAATGCACATCCATCACAAGAATGTATTATAAATTTACATCTCACGCTATTTGCAAAATATTCTCTTGCCCACTAATTGAGATTAAGCAGTTTATAAAAAGGAGGACAACCTCATTAGGCGAATAAAATAACTCTTGAAAAATGTTTTCAAACTTTAGCAACGTTTTCAAAATGTCACGATCTATTCGGGAAGTAACCTTCTTGACGCATCGCAGAACCCTATGAATGATCGAAAAGTGCAATTCATTCCCAATTATAAATTTCGCTCAACTTCCCGCACAACCTTCTTCGTTTTTTGACGAAAAAGGCCAGTAGAACATTGTTATTGAAATGAGACTGCGGAATTGTTTGTGGCGTCTTATGCAAATGTGCCGCGCCTTTCTGATTATTCGCTTATGTTGCAGTGAACTCGCGATATTTGTCTGCAACTTCTTCGGTCGAATTTCGGAACACTTCCAGTGCATTAAGGTTCAGTCGCGCTGGGATTTGAGTTGCGGAAATAAAATTGAAATGCCGTTAGCGTTTTGACTGTTTTGGTTAATCTACGCTACAGAAATTATTCGCATTCGGCGGTGGATGTCGGATAAGTTAGCGGCGGGGTGAAAATAAGTGGGTTAGCCTGGATTTCGGCTACCGCACGTTCGCGATGTTAATGTTTGTTTCGCCCTTACATTCGTGTAATAAAACGCTGCATCGGGTAAAACACGTGTAAACTGCATGCATCGCATAAATCACGCGTAAAATGCGCGAATCATATTTTATGTGTGATTTATGCAATAGTGCGTATTGATATTATGCATTAATAATGCACAATTTATCTCCCCGGGGACTGGCACGCGCCGGAAATAACGTCGGCGCTTGACGTAGCGAGTCAAATGAATACGAATAATCCGATCTAATCGATTTCGTTGTTTTCATGTTCGGGCGAATTTAATTTCGACGAGGTATTTTCGGGTTTTCGAGTGAACGCAACGAAAAAAATAAATATAACACATTTTTAACTGTAGTAAATAAATCATATCGATGCATTCGTGACGTCAAAGCAGCTCGCTTTTAATGCTTATTGCATATCGAAGGATGCGAAGGAAGGAAACTGACGTATTTGCGAATACTTTGTCTCGAAGCAAAATTGTAACAAAGTCTAATAAGACGTCGGATATTGCGGCAAGAAATAAAGACTCTGCGTCACATAAATTGTGTTTTCCCATATCGCCGGGGAATACGCGCTGAATATATCAGCAGACATTTCATCCCACGTGTAATATGTGTTGTAATGATTGCGACTTTGGCAAATCCGGAAGAGGCTTACACATATTCTTTCAACTTCAGGACTGTTTCTTCTCTTCGACCTCCTCAGCTACTCTCACCTAACCTCCCATAAATCCTCTTTTCCCGTAAACTATTCCTCCCACTTATTATTCATAAATGGAAAAAAGGGTACAAAATCTTCCTCACTTTTCGCGAAGTTTTTAACTAAAGTGACCGAGTGCATGGCGATTTTGCCTTACTCGTTATCCACTTTTCGAACTCCCCGTGCAGTCCCTGAAAAGTTGCGATTTAATAGCGGCTATCAATGCACCAGACTTAAGCTTAATGAACGAATCGCGCGACGCCGATACGGCGAAATTCGCGCGGCGCACTTTTACGTGTCGGCCGCTCTTAGAAGCACTTACCTTATATCACCGTGCATAAAAATCGGATTAAATCCGGGACGTCGCGCCGGCTCGGGTTAGGCGCCCGCTAAGGTTCTTAACTGTGGCATCGACCCCTGCCAACCGGGACCCGTCCGGCACGGATGCTCCGACTTTTTGCCGCGCGATTAAACGACGGATAATCGGCGCTTAATACTTCGGCGTTCAATTTTCGATCGCGAAATTTCATTAATGAACCGACGGTCAATAATTTACGATACAAGTGTGCTAACTGAATTATATTTCTGTAACGTGAATGGAATATAGATTAATTGATCGCCCGCTCATTGCAACATTTGCAATGAGCGATCATTTCCAGTCAGCGGGGCATTCCTGCGTGAGAGCAGACGCGATGAAGGAAAGCCGCTCGGGTTGCGCGATGTCAGGGGTCAGCGTGCACTTTGTTTGCTTCTATGACGTAGACGTTTATGGGCGCCATTTCGTCAGAGAAATCGTTTTGGAAAGAAAAATGGAGGGTAAATTGTTTAATGAGCACAGTATGGGAGTGGAAAACATTTGGGGAGAGTACAATTTATAGCTGAAGCAAAATTGTATTTCGTCTGGTCTCGGAGATTTTAGGTGACTTGGTAGACAAATGTATAAAATTGTGGAGGCAAAGGAGTGAAATCTCTACCTCTATAATGTAGACATTTTTCCTCTGTTCATGTTTGTATGTAATTTAGAGATTACACTGTTAAAAATATCCTTTTGGGCCAAAATAAAGCATTTTGGCATAGAGAAATCATTTTGGCAGAAAAGGAATCCTTTTCATTTAAAAGGAATCGTTTTCATTAAAAACGAATTTTTAGGTTAGTTTTTTCAGTGTGGAGTAATTTCTCGAAATCATTCGGCGAATGTGCCAAATCGTCAATTTTTCTCTACCTTCTTGCAACGGGTCGATGGAAAGTCGATAAAAAACTTCTACAAACAGCGACATTATTCATCCACCAAGCGTTCTTTTACGGTCAGTTTATAATTACACTTTTGTGACCCAGATCATCCTGGATCTAATCGCGAAGAATAACCCGAGCGAGAAATAATATTTCGCGGCGACGTAGAAACGCGATCCGCCGCGAACGATCTCGCATCGAAACGAAGCGCCGAATGCATCTTTGTGACGTAAGACGCGAAAAACGCCGTTGCACTTAAGTGCGGCAAATTATTAAGCATTAGTCATAGGAAGCGCCTCGGAGAAATTTTTTCCTCTGTTTTTTCGTAATGACGATAACACAACTTCTGCGAAATTGTATTGCCATGAGAAAAACGACATCGAGAGGATGTCGGCCGGCGTGTTATTTTCCGGTACGATTTGCATTGTGCCGGTCGAGCGTTTGCGTTCGACCATTTTCGCATTGCGGCGAACAATTGATGAAGCGTTTGGCCTTTCGAAATATTGTTTTGATTTGTCAGCAGTCAGTCTGATATTTTGTTTAAATTTGCATAGCAAAACATTTTTTTAGAAAATGTTTCATTTTTGTATGTAAATACCAATAAATCAAATTTTGTAATTTGAATTTTTTGTAATTTGAATTTTTTGTAATTTTTATATTCTTCTATATTTTAATTTGTAATTTGTATTTTTTTGTAATTTCAATTGAATTGTTGTAATTTTTATACATGAAAAATTACAAATACTTGTATATTTTTACATCTTTTTTATTTCATCAAAACATTAAAATTGTATTATCCATTATAAACGAAATGAATTTTTTCATAACATGAAACGTTTTTATTTCTTTCGAACTCTCGCGTTTACAGTGTGATGTCCTTCACAAAGTAAGACTCATTTACACAACTCCTTTTTGTTCTTCGAAATAAGTAAAATTGTAACAAATAATACGCTATCGCGAGGAGCGCAATATAACATACCATAAATTTCGTCATTTTTAAGGCGCACGACCGTTGGGCAATGTACTCTGTTGCTCCATGTAATGCTTCAAATTATTTGAATGCGTTATCCTCGCATTACACTTGTCATGCATATTTGTTCAAGTCAATCGCATAGCGGATCGTAAACGAAATTATTTTCCACGAAAGTTCGTATTTTCATTTGCATAATCGCAGTTCTTCTTATTGCGACCGATCACTAATTATGCAACGTCGAACATAAAAATTAATCAATAACGGGACGCGCGATCTCTTCAAATAGAACGCGCTGGAACGAATCGGCGGATTCACAATATCAAATCACGTCTTACTTCCATTGTATACGCTCGCATTCCTACATTCTATCTGTGGCATGAATTCAAAGTAGTAAGATATCTTTTTTATACGAGGACCTAATTGACATTGAGTTTATAATTTGGCAAATGTTTAACAGTATTCGTAATGGTATTTAAAGTATTAAGTAAGTAATATATGGATATTTCAAGGCAAATCATTCATACTTTTGTATTCATTAATTGTATTTATTTGTATATATTCATTTAATTTAATGCAAAAAGCGTGAAAGAACAATCTCTAGCTATGCAGAAAATAATCATATCTGCATAGGCAATGACTAGGACAAAGAAAAACACGGTTAAGTACAAATTCCTCACATGTAACGTTATACGAACGTTTTTATATATTTACCAAAGGATATGAAAACATTTTTAAAATCATTTTAAAAAATGTTGATTTAAGTGGATTTTGTTTGCACTTTGTGACAGGTATAGAATGTACACTTAAACAATTTATTTTGCAATAACGGTTCTCAAATTTGCATAATTTACTAATTTATTCATTTTTTATTGAGTAAATTAAATAAGTAGCTATTTCATATGAAATGTAGCAATAATATTTTTGTAAGCTTTAAAAAAATTAACTGTTTAAAGCTAACATAAAATTCTCAAAATTCGTTTTTAAATGTAAAAAAACGTAAAATAATAAAAATATATAAGCATTTCGAAACCCCGTTAACCCCGATGTCTGGTTAACAACAAAGTCACTACTTCATTGTTACACTTCAGGAATTTTTCTAAGTTCTTACACACTCTGTAAACAAAGACAAAATATGTGTCATTACCCTACGTCGCTAAGTTCCTATTTATCCTTAAGCGCCTCGTATTGTATAAGCTAAACTGCCATCTTTCCCCCCTTTCTTTGCATAACTCGAATGTGAATAATTCTCTCTTATCTCGCTCAAATCGACATCCTTTCTTTTCTAAATTCCTGCGCGCACGTTTACTTTTTATTTATTATTTTACTCCCCGTTTATTCGTCAGTTACAATGACACAAAGGTCGACGGTGCGAACATTCTTGCCGAAGTGTCGGCTTACCGCGAGATAAGTATTGCAATTGATATAAACGCGCGACACATTCGCCGCCGACCCTTCGCTATTCGCTTTCAAAACAGGCGTCGCAAATTTGATAATCGGTTCGACCCTTTGTTCGGCAGAACAACGGGATAGCTTGGCGACGTGATAACGATCCGGCGCTCTCGCAACACGCGAGTTACTGAAATTTCTCCTGCGAAATTGATGCTTAGAAGTCATCTTTTACGCTTCGCCTGAGCGCGGGTAAACAAGGGAACCGACAAGTTGAATGAGTGCGACAGAGACGGCAGATGGAGAAAAGAATCCGACGTTCAGCGTCGAAGGCTATATTTAAAGCGAGGCGCATTTTGACCTGGTTTTTCGTCTAATCAACGAGATAATGTATTTTGGGACGGATAACGGAGGAGTTTGGGAAGTTAGATTTTGGGATTTGATTGGATGGAGAAAGTGATTAGAGTTGGAAGAGGGATAATGTTTGAGGGATAACGAGATGTTTGGAATGGAGTGATTTTTGGAGGAGTAGAGAAAAATGTAGGAATGTCGAAGATAGGTTTTTGAATTTGAATTGCTTAGAAAGTAGTATTTAAACTTTGTTTAAAGCTTTGTTTAGACATTTAGAGAAGTGAGGATTCAATTTATTGTCTAGCAGAGTAATTTTATTTTTCATCATGTTAATTTATCACATTGAAAAGATGGAATTAGCTGGTTGGTTCATTGAGCTAAATCGTTTATTTGGTTCCTCCAACTATCCTCTATCAATGAAATTCATTCAACTGAATCTGATTTTCTCAATCTGAACATTTCAGTCAACAATTTCTCTAAGAGATTCGACAAACGAATAACATCGTCACTTCTTCCTCTACCATTCCCCCAACGGATGTTTTGAAACTGAACACTATTGTTTGTCAATCTTCAAATACCCTTATCAGTATCCACTGGGAAGACAGAATACCCGACACATTGGCTTCTTCATCAAAACCAACCAAGGTTTTCGACACTAACATCCCCACCCTGGATACTTGTCCAAAAACCTCCTAAACTCTTCCTCCAAACCCTCTCAAGGACTCCAACCTCCCATCTCACCCAAATTCTCCCACCTCCTACCTCAAATCTCCTATCTCTAATCCCTCAGTCCCTCCTCATCATCATTCTCCCAACATCCAATTCCCCAAATTCCCAACCTTCAACCTCCCAACCTTCCAAAACCCCACAACTCAATCCTCATCCTCCCACTACCTCCCATAAACCTCTCCAAACCTTTCAACCTCCCAACCTTCCAAACCCAAAACCCCTCCCCCTTCCCGGGCCAGCTCCACCCAAGACCCCCCAAACTAGGTCAGATCGATGCACCTCATCTTACCTTCATCTCGTCGTACAACGAGTACAGCACGCAGCTCTGCACATCCCTGCAGAACTCGCTGAAGATGCTGTACAGATTTCGCTGCACCGAGTGCGAGCTCGGGTGCACCATCTTCTCCGCGAAGGCCAGCACCTCGTGCTCCTCGGCCGTGACCAGTTTCCTCACATATCTCAGCAGCTCTGCGTAGGCCTGGTCCACCGAGGCCAGGTACCCCGACAGCGCCTCCAGCCGGAAGTACAGCTTGGTCCTCGCCGGAAGCCGCTGCAGGATCCTGTCGACCGACTCGGCGCGCCGATCCAGGCGGCGCTCGATGTCGTCGAGCTTGAACGACAGGTCGTTCATGCCGACCATCAGCTCGTTTTCCGCCCGCTTGACGTACACCTGCCGGTCCTCCGGCGGCGCGCCAGGCTCGAGCGAGAGCCGGACCCGCCCGGTCACGTGATTGATGTTCTTCTCGGCGTAGCGCAGGATCTCGTCGGCCTCGAGGAAGCGAAGAGAGAGGGCGCCCTGGAGGAAGAAGGCCCAGGCGACGACGAGGACGAGCGGCGCCGTCGGTCGGGCCATCTCGGGGGGAGAGGTAGAGAGTTGGGCGGCACTGGAGAGAGTACGGTGGCTGTCGCGGGGGCGACTGTTTGGAACTGAGCGCTACGGGCGGCTCATTGCGCAGACGGCTGGGTCGACGATCTGGGCGCTTTGTGCGGATGACAGTTGGAGGAGGCTGGAGGGGAACTGGGTTGGCGGGGAGCGGATGGGTTGGAGGGAGGGGGAGGGAGAAAGGAGAGAGGGTGAGGGTGAGGCTGAGTGGGTCGGGTTTTCGAGTGGGCAGGTGGGGAAGTGTGGGATGGGAGGTTGGAGAGGTTTGAAGGGGGGGGGTGGATGAACTTGTTTGGGATGTTGGGGGTCTGAGGGTCGGTGGTAATTAGGGACAGTCGGAGATGAGTGGTTAGATTGATGAGTTTTGAGGCGGTCGGAGAGGGGGTTGGAGAGGTTTTTGAGGCAGTTGGAGTGGGGTTGGGGTGGGTTTTAGAGGGAATTTAGAGTAGGGGTTGAAGGATTGGAGAGGAATTTGGAAGGATGATTTGGTTTTGGAATGCTGGATTGTGCAGTTGTGGGTGGTTTAATGGTAGGGTATGTTAGATGATAGGTAGATCGATGAATTGTACTAATCGGTACATCTGAGAGTACAATTATATGAGGAGATTTAGGGAAAAAAAACTAAAAAACAATACATTAAATTGTTTTTAATTTAAAGCTATGTGTATCACGTCTTGAACCCCAATTTTTTATAGGTGGAACTAAAAAGTATTCTTCTTGTACTTGCTTTGCTATTAAATATACTTAACTGTATCTATGACTTTCTAAAAAAAGTTAAATTTTAATACAATTTGAATTGAATGCAGTTAAAAGTTTTAAATTTCACATTTAAGATATTTTGTATAAACATAAAATAAATTATAAAAAACTGCATATGTTATTTTTCAAAATTTTGTTCCATTACTTTTTCACGTGAATCTAGAATTTATTATGTAAAGCAACATAACGTATTCTTTCGGAAAAAATATAATATTTTTAAAATATAGCTTTTGAAACATCTCTTTTTAAGTTAACCTGCAATACTTCCATGGTATCTTTTTCTATTTTTGATTTAACTCAATATTATTATGTAAATTAATTTCATTATATTATTTTTAATGTGTATATTTTATATTTGTACTTTAGTTGTTATCTGATGAGATATCAAAAATTCATCTAAAAGGATTGTTTTCGTACGATAAATAAAACTATTTCAATATTAAATACAAGGAAATTGGTTGAAAATCGTTATACCAAAAACGTTTTGTAAACTCCCCGATTTTTAGATGCTATTAAAGTAGTTCGGTCGTCACAAATGCTAGTCAGAACAAAACAGGAACCATTGATGGGAAAAAATGTAAATAAAAAGCGAAAAGTTTCCAGAAACATCTCAAAATAGTTGTATCTTTATTTTTATATGAAGTATAAAAAATGAATTTATTTCAAACTGTCTACTATCAAAATATGTAAAGCAGGACTAATATGACTTTTTCGGACAAGAAAATACAGAAAGGTATAACATTTTTTAAACAAATCACATGTTTATGATGTTGTCTTAGACGTGTGATAGATTTTATTTGATATTTCAACGATTTTTTAAGGATTTTTTATCTGTCATGTGTGCACCATAAGAGTTTGTATTAATAACGTCATTTTCGAAATCAATTATTTTTAAATTTAATCTGGTAAGGGTATGTTTTAAGCACATTGCTACACTTAGAGACACTTATTATATTAAAATATGTAGGTTTTAGAAAAAATTCAACATATTTTATCAGACTACCGAACTACTTTAAGAAATTAATCTAAAGCAATACCTTTGAAAAAACAAAGTTAAAAGAGAATCGCTAAAATCAGTTCAGAAACACAATTTTTAGCAATTTAACTACAATGTCTGCATTATCAAATCGTATTACACATGCAACTTTATGTGTAATACGATTTGATAATGCAAACATGTACAAATGCTTAAATTAAATTTAAAACTATAATTAATTATTATAATATCTTTCAAATTCTATTACTTAGGCACTTTATACATGATCCGAATTAAATTATAATATTCACATATATAAATAAAAAAGTTTAATATAACGTGTAAACAAAGCATCTTACAATCCAAGTGCAGTAAGAAGGGAAAAAGTACATAAATCATCCTCGTTCTATGTATAGTCTAATTATCGTCTGACCCGTATGATAAATTGGGCATTAAATCAAAATGATTATGCACCTCCAATCGTCCTCTTCCCAATCTTACGGAAACGCTTAAACTTAATTTTTTTTTTTAATTAAGTTTATGATTTAATTTAAATCACTAATAGTTGATTTACACAAATTACTAAATGGGCATTAAAATATATAATAAATTAATATTACAATATAAAATATCCTCCTCTGTTGATCAATATTTCTAATAATGTATAATTTTTTCCAGGTGGCGTTTTACGAAATTCTGAATGGCTTATGGGTGCGCAATGGACTTCAAATAAAAGGTCAAGCAATGACTTACATACAGTGTAATTTTTGTAACTCAATGGTGGATGCCGATTTGTACTTGTTGCAAATTTGCGCGATGAAATTACCAGCGAATGTGTTTCTTCAAACGGTTATTGAGAAGTAAGTTTATTGTTGCAATTTAGCTGTATCCAAATTATATTTTCCAAAAATCAGAAATATTTATATTTAAGAAATTATGTCTTAGACTATTTTGGAATTATCCCAAGACTTAATAAATTATTAACAATTAATTAAGAAAATATTCACATTTCATTTCAGTTATATTACATTTCTTTATATATTCCATAAAATGTCAATTTTAGACAACCCTGAAATATATATAACACTGTTTATGAAATTAATACAAAAAATAATTAATTTCGACGATTTAATAAGAATGTAATTCGATCATATTCGCTAATATGTTATCAGTGTATTAATAATACGAATGATTAAATGCTTCAGGTTCCACGTTCGAGATTGGATGAGTCTAATTATGTATCATATACCGCAAAATGAGTACCGTGAAGGGGAACATGATATCCCCATGCTGGAGAGTTGCTTAACATTTTTGGCTACATTAGTTAGTACACGAACAAATTTAGGTATGTTTTCAACTGTTTATACATTAATTTTATATTATCTTCTACTTATTGAATAAGTATGTATTTCTTTATCATTATTTGTTTGTCATTTACTTAACTGCTTATCATTCCGGATTACTTAAGTAAAATCACATAATTCAAGCCGTTTGAATTAATTTCTTCCCTATTTCGCGTAACCCGCTGTCAGAAATACGATTATTTACGGTAATTAAGCCTTCATTTCCAGCGGAATCGTATCACAATGGTCCATAATTATCCCTAAAGCAATCAAGACAGTTCTCTCGTTTTTTCTACTTTTTTTATTTCTCGTGTCTTCCTTAATGCCAACTTGCTCGATGTCGTTTGATTAAAGTCTGAAAAACTATTTTCATTTTCATTAATTTGAAGACGTAAAAAGAGACTTGAATGTGCAAATTGTAAATGAAATGTTGATTACTAAGTAATAGTTATACACAGTTTAAGTATTATCGATCGTTAACTGTATTCCGAACTTTCGACTTTTTCTTCTTGCAGGTCTATCAGATCCAGAAATGTCCTGTTTAGAAATGGTTACTTTATTATGCATGAGTGATAAAACCCACAGTCAACTAATGGAATTAATGCCGGAGCGTTGTGGCACAACGCAAAACCGAGATTTTGAATCCGTCCTCTCTGAGGTAACTATAGATATTCTTCTCTGCTTCTCCAGGATTTTGCATTTCAATGGTTCACCAGAATTGTTTAAGCTGATTACATTCAAGGAAAACTAGTCACTTAAACGTTAAACGTGAAAATAATATATTTTATGTTTAAACGTAATAAAATTATGTAATAATGTTTAAATATATTTCTAAAAAAATTAGGATTTATATTTGAACTTTTTTTTATTTATCAATATTTCAAACTTTCTTTAATTGAGACCACAAAATAATTACATTTAAAATATCAACATTGTTTATTTGAACTATCCTGCGAATAAGGTACACACGTTCAGTAATATTTGTTTATTCTAATGAAACCCTTTTATTCATTTTCAGGTCGCTCAATACCGAGCGCCAAATCTTGAACTAAGTGGCAATATCATGCAACAAGGAATGTATGGTCCAAAGCCCCGTGTATGGGACGAACTCTACGACCCACTACACGTGCTCCTACGAGCAGTTCACAGACGAGATTTTCAAGTTTCAATGGACCGGTTTACGGAATAGTACGTTTGTTTATTCGCGGCCAATCGAAAGTCGTGTCATAGGTTCTTTAGAATTCCGAAATTCTCTTTTCTTAAGAAAAATTGGGAATTTTACATTCCTAATATTGAAATATTTGTGAAACAATATTTAAAATTGCTACTCTCACAAAATTATAGATTTAAAAAAGTTATTTTCTATAAGTAAATTCTTTCAATCAAAGTAACTTCAAGTTTAACTTTTGCCAAATATTTGTAGTAAATACAAACAAATTCTTTATTTCGAACAAATAAATTTATTTTAATCGAGTAAATAACTTTCCTGAAGGAACTTTTCAAAATAACAATGTACTTAATGACAATTCTTTTATTCGGATTCTAATATCGTTTCATCTTTCAGTGTGAAGCAAACCGGAAAATGCAAATCGACACCCTGGCCACCGTTCCGACATCCAGCACCAGTGTCCCCAGATTACGACGATCCCAGAAAGGTCCTAAGATCCAAAGTTTTCCACGCAATGGTCCTTGTCATACTTCAGAAAGCTGTCTACGGTCATAATGTGTCCGAGCAGGTTCTCGCTCTGACCATATACTTGTTGGAAATGGCGGTCATGACCGCCGAAGTATCAACCAAATCGGTAAACATCGTGAGAAATAAATGAATGTCTCCCCTCGTCAACTTTTCTTCAACTCATTTTTCGTAGAAAAGAATATACAAAAAGTCTTGATTAAAAATTGTTCATTTGCAGGAAAATCCTCTCTGTCATTACGGAGGCAACACCACCGAAATGCCCCGGCTAATTCAAGATATGGATCTGAGCAGTTTCTACGAAACGAACGACTTGTCTGTAAATTTGAGAACGGTGATACCACGAGTGGTTATGGTACAAGACCCTGAAGCAAACATCACCACAAGTGAGTGATTCATTAAATAGGACTGATTATACAAATATTTCAATTCGCAAAAAAAAGAAGCAGGTGACAGAAGGAGTCCACCAACTGAGACAATAATTTAGGGTTAGATACTGGACGAGACTTTTTTATTAAAGAGAACAAGGAGTTTTCTCCAACTAGCAATTATTTTTTCAGTGGAAGAATTCGAGTGGGACGTCCATGAAGAAATGCCGCAGATCATCATGTTGAACGACGATGGCGCTGAGGATCCCCAGCCTGGTGTTTTGGCTTTGCCTCTGGTTGCATTCGGCGGTGAATCTGTCGCCGATAATCCCGCCGTTTCCACCTCCATCGTTCCAGCGGTGCCAACTACTAGTGGCAGTACGTACACTCAGAATTTTGAATATATATGTTCTTCATAACTCACTAACAATCTCAAATCTTCCTGTAAAAAAACCCATGTTGAAAAGCTAACATGAGACAAAATATTTTTAGACGAATATGTGATGGATATAATGCCAGAAGATGGCGTTGTAGCGATCCCCCACAGCAGTAACGAAAGCGACGCTTTGCGCATAATGAACCGAATTTTACGTCCAACTGTCAACCAAGCTTCACCTCATCTCCAATCACACAACGCAACGATCAGTATGACGATTTTATCGATACATTACGAAGCTAGATAGAATCGACCTTTTTCACTGGAGAGAACCGGAGAGGAATCCGACTCGAATGTTCATTGCGTCCAAGTTTCTCTTTGAAGTCAAAGTTGAACAAATTTTCTGTTGAACGAATGGGAAAGCAAATTTGAGACGAAAACTCTCGTTTGCAAAGTCGACAACTAGAATATTTTATTACTAACTTCCTCTCACTATTTGCTAGATGACGTCAAATATTCATGAATCACAAACGCGAAAAGTTTGGTAAAACGATCGAACTTTCTAACTGTAGCTTTGCGAAGTAAAGCAGGCCGTTTTCCACCATGCTTTTGCCGATGCGGTAAATTATGTATAAAGTTTTGTTGACGAGTGAAATGGGGCATGCTAATACCGACTTTTGTTGTTCAGATATGTCGAACGAGACTACCACTACCAACAGACCAGCATTGCCCTCGACTCCGCAGAGACCAGCTGTAATGGCCGGAAATGAAATCGTCGCAGCCAACCCGAATTTCAATCAGTCGAGTTCCTCTGGCATCACTACGGAATTCGTTCCCTTTAAACATTACAGATCTCGGGGTTCTCAGGTACATTAATTCGTACCATAGTAAAAAGAAACATTTTCAAATATATTTCCATATATTTCCAATCTATTGCCACATGATAAATATATTGGGAATATATCGAGAATATATTTCTCTTTTTACTAGAAATAAAGTTTCCAATCTGACTATATGCTTTCTTTTTCAGAGCACTCCTTGTCAGCCTCAATCAGTTCGAATAGACGAAAGTATTGTGTCGTTGCTACTGAAATTACATTCTCAGTTATCAGGGGTGCCAGACAGTTACAACCCTGAACCAAATCCCAGTTCCGAGAGTTCCAATATGGAAACGGATGTAGGAAGTAGCAACAGTAGCAATGAAGGAGGCAGCAGTTCGAGCACGAGAACTACCCCGGCGCCGGAATCTCGAATAGGCGACGGTCCGTTCTTCGTTGGTCAGTTGTTGAACAAGATCATGAAGTTGGATCCGATGTGCAAGGACTTCGTTCTGGAGACGAGGAACTCTCTATGGCCGAAGATGAGGGACTATGAGGACGAGCAGAGGGAGAAGGAGATGCACGAGAAGGAGGAGAAACGAAGACGAGCGAAGGAGAGACAGCAGAAACTCATGCAGGAATTCGCTAATAAGCAGCGGCAGTTCATGGAGAAAGCTATGGAGACGGGTAAATTTGAAGAAAGAAATGTTAATTGAATTATGTTAAATAAAACGTGCTCAACATAATGGATGTAAAAATCGTTGAAATTTGGGTTTTTATGTACGGTTTTCTCAAAGCTTAATCTTTATTTTAACTTTCTGTTTGAACATTTTTTAATATATTTGTTTTATGTACAAATATATCTCAATTGTTCCAAGCAAAATTGGTTACATATTTGAAGATTCCCAACTTGGATTATTTTATTTTTTTGCAGATGAAGCGGGTATGTCGGGAATGGACTGGGAGCAAGACGGTCCGGCAACTTTAGCTAGTAAAAAAGAATATGACTGTGTTATTTGCAATCAAACAACTCCAAGCACAGAAGACAAACCGATGGGACTGATTGTTCTTCTGCAGGTAACCCATCGTCAAAATCTGTGCCAGCAGTTTCTCTGTTATACTAAAGTTCGCCCTATATTCACCTCCATCTTTTCACCAATTATTTTGCAGCCAACTAGTGTACTAGCCCATCAAAGGGAGGAGAACGAACGTCTGATGCTTCCTACGTCCGACTCCGAGCCACCAATTCCCAAGCAGGGAACTCGACTCTCAAACTTTACCTCCAGGACTATGCGATTCGAGAATCATTTCGATAACGTACGTTGCAAAACTGCAATTAACAAACCGTTAAAAATTAGGGTTGTCATGATTCAAATCGATTGATTTAAATCAACTTGGTAAAAATCACGATTTTAATCAAAGAAAAACAAAACATTTAATCAATCAAAAATCAAATCTATTTGATTTTTTTCAAACAAATAAAATACAGTTTTTCACAATTTAAATCGATTGATTTCTATCGACTTGATAGAAATCAATCGATAGAATTTTAATCAAAGAAAAAAATCATTTAATCAATCAAAAATCAAATCTATTTGATTTTTCAAAAAAATCATACAGTTTTTCACAACCCTATTGAAAATAAAATCGAACCAAAATTGCAACTTGAATAAAAACATTCTCTGCCTTGGTTTGTATTCAAACAGCCAACTACTTTCCTCCCGCAGAAAGCCTGGCTGCTGGCCGTTAATACCGGATGGGAAGGTGGCATCCACGTGCAAACTTGCGGTCACCACCTTCACCTCGACTGCCTGAAGTCGTACCTGCAATCGCTCCGAAGCCAACAGAGGCAGCAAAGTCTAGCCGTCGAATCAGGCGAATACCTCTGCCCCCTCTGTCGGCAGACCGCGAATTCAGTGCTGCCACTGTCTCCGAAAATGGGCGACCGGTCCGCCGTTGTAAAGGCTAAGCAAACTTCGATGGCGAGACTGGTCATGGAACTGAACGTTTTCCTCCAGGAAATGGAGAAGTATCCGGTACGTTGGAGCTCCTAGTTTGATTTCGCCGAAATTCCATGGCAGAAATGGCATTTCTGAAAATATCCGAAAAATTCTGATAGTCCCAATTTTAAAGATTCTCAGAGTTTTTCGGAGTTTTTGTTAGAGAATTTTTATCAGAATTTCAGAGGTGGTATTTCTGCAATGGTTAGTCAGATGTACTTGTGACGTCAGTGTGTCGTTGTAAGCTCAATCTCACGGGTAATTTTGGCATAGTTGAACAGTATCAACTGACCGACACATCTTTTTTTGACTTTCTTTGATTTTTTTGACAAAATCACCCGTACCACCGATCTAGTGATAACGAACGCAATACTAAAACGTACGTTTTCTTTTCTTTCGTGTAATTATCTTTGTGTAGGAGGTGAGTATAGTATCCAATTATACCAGCATCCTCGTGTTCTTTGAATCATGCTTTTAATGTTCTCAGTCGTTCACCCAACAGTTTTTAGTCTACGACGGCATACATTTCTCCTCATCCCACCGAACAAACTCGACGCATCTACGACGAATAGTTTCTTGCGGATCAGTATCATAATCAGTAATGGACCGTTTTTGTCGAAGCCTCAAAGTAATAGAATTGTAACTGGATTGTTGACTTTTTTTAGATATTTCAAGAATGTTTTCAACAAAATAATTGGATTTAAAAAATTTTTTATTCTGTTAATTTTTTTAAATTGAATAAAAAATGTGCGAAATGCAGTTACAATCTTTTTTTCCCGAGGAGTCAATTTATCATTTGAATGGCATACTATTTCACCATATAATTTATATGGTTTTGGATTTTGAAAGTTAGTTGGTGTGGCTGCGGCTTTGAGATTGACGGCGCGCTATGTTATTTTTTATGGTTGTTCGTAGGTGTCGAATTTGTCGATCGCCATGGGGAAGGCGATGGAGGACATAATGGGCTGCTGCTCGCCATCCAAATTTATGAATAGTAGGGAAACCTTCTTCTTGTTCGTGACGTCAGTCGCGCGGACGAATTTCGAAATCGAACTTGTTCAGCGTGGAAACTCGCTCTGCACGCCTCACTCAACACAGCTGACACCAAAGCGCGACTGCATGGGTGAGTACTTTTTTCCGAGTGAACATTGAGGGTATTTAGTGGACGTGAAACGAGGAAAAATTCGATTGGCTCTCGTATCCTGTGCAATTTCTGTCACAAAAAAGAGGAAAAATTCGGGGTTGGAAAAATGATGTTTATTTTGAAAAAAATCAAATCATGGATTTATTTATTTAAATTATCGATTGAAAAAAAATCTTTCAATCAAACGATTTAAATCGCAGGATTGAAATCGTACCAAGTTTTTTGCAAATCAACTCGGAAAAGCTTAATTATTTTCCTTCATTCATTAGTACTAATAATATGTTGGTATACGAATAAATGAGATGCACATTTCCATTTCAGTTGCTTTGCTACACGTACTGGCGGTGCACTCAAAAGTCTTGGCATCTTGGCATCAAAGGTTGACGCTAAATGTGTGGCAGGAGCTGACAGAACTCCCGGTGGAGAGTATGTTTAAAACTGCGGTGACAGTAGTTTCGAAAGACGTTCCTCTGCTACTCAAAGACCCGACGTGTCTGCTCATACAGTTCATTTTGCTGCTCCCGCTGCACTTGGATCGAAGTACTTAGTCCACTAATTAGATCACACGTACATTTAAGAGAGATCTTATCATACAGAACACTTAAGATTTTCAATGAAAATATGCTCTTCCCTATTACATAGTCTGAAAAATATTTAAAAAACTAAAAATACAAATAAAACAAACTTTGTTCATCTTAACTAAAATTTGCAATTAAACATTATTAAAATTGATCAATTAAAATTGATTATTAAATTGTCTCTCTTGAATGTATCCCAAAAATGACAAACGAATTTGACTAATGAGAAATTTTTTATTTGCAGTTTATTTTTCTACGGTCGTTAAAGTACTATATAATTTATTATATTACCAAGTGTTATTGCAAGTGAGTTGCGAACTGACTCCGAGCGAAAGGCAAAACATTAAACAGCTGGTGGTGTCACCAGTTCGAGCTAAAGCATCTTCGAGGCCGTTCCTCACGGCTTTGACCACCGTCATCGACTTCTTCGAGAGTACTCAACTCTACGAGAAGGGAGATGAGGCGACATCTGGACAAAAACCTAACTGGGAACTTGTCGATGTTTTGCAAGAAAGGGTACGTTATTCGCCTCAAGGAAGATAAACGTTTCCTCTGATTTATTTGTTTTCAAACATTAATTACTCGAAACGAAAAAAAAGATGTTTAATGAAACTTCTCTTCTGATATTCAGGTCAAGTCGTTATCCTTGCCGTTTTTGCGGATAGCATCTCTAATGCGGTACCACTTGTACGAGCAAGAGTTGCCCCAAATCGAAAACGCGGACGAAGAATTCGACAACCTGGCGATGTACTTGGATATCATCTGCCAGTGGCAGTACTCGTCGAAATACTGGAATATCGCGGACTTGTTCGACGCGACGAAAGCGATGCCTTGGATCGACGAGGACGTTCACATGAACGTGCCGATGACGTGGTTCATTCAGCTGGCCGTTTTTATCGAGCGGAGTCCGGAAGACGCGCGGGCACTCACCAGATCGCATCACGTTACATGGAAAATGCCGAAACTGCTGGGACTTCCACGCGAATACGAGAAAATCTTTACAGTAAAGGACTTTTTTATTTTTAAGGACGATAACACGTTACGAAATTATTGGTGGAAAATGTAAATTTCGTAAAAATCGTGTAATTTTATATGTAGAAATTGAAAAATACAATTTAATTTCATAAAAATTAAATTAAATGTTAGATCAAAGACGTAAGAATCGCGTAAAATTACGTAAAAATCACGTAAAAGCAGTAATTTTACGTGATTTTTGGCGTAATAATTCAAAAATCACGTAACTTTACATGATATATAACGTAAAATTTATTTTTTTTACGCAACGAATTTGCACTATAGTATTTTGTCGTGCAAAAATATTTTAATTCATTTGTGTGTTAATTGTGTTACAGCACTACCACAAGAGGCAATGTACTGAATGCAAATCTGTGCCGAAGGACATTAGTATATGCTTGCTATGTGGCACAATAGTATGCCTAAAGCAAAGTTGTTGCAAACAATCGAACGTTTGCGAGACGGTCCGGGTAAGATTTGTACTATTTCAGACCAATGTTCCAGTGATTTGCTTAAGGTTGCTTTATAAGTAGCCATATATTTAGGGTGCAATTTAAAAGTATGCTAATATTAATGGAAACATGTTTTATTATTACTTCGCATTTTTTTATACAAAAAATTGTATCAAATTTGTAAAAAATTGTATCAAAAACAATCAAACAAGGTTTGATTGTTTTTTGATACAAAAAATACATAATTTTCTATTAAACGCAAACCAAAATCAAAAGAAATTACATTTTTTGAACTGTTTCAAAAGAATGCTTAATTGTAAATGTTTATTCAATCATTATAAATCATCGCAGTAAAGTTGTGTTTGAATATTCAACTGTTTGAAAAAACAACTGCACTCATTGCGTAAATGCGCGATATTAAGAACGAAGAAGTTGATGTATGTATCTTTCAATGATTGCAGCACTCGAACGAATGTGGCGGTGGAACTGGAATTTTCTTAGAAGTGACATCCACGTATATTATAATCGTCAGCGGAAGGCGAGCCTGTTTGTGGGGGTCACTATTCCTAGATGACTTTGCAGAAGAAGATAGAGATCTCAAGTACGTTACTTCATTTATCAATTTCAAATGTTTCCCATTTCACAGGAAAATGATTCTGAACTTGAAGAGAAAACCTGTTAAACGTTGCTTGCATTTCCCAACAGCCGACTATCAATTAAAAGTGTGAAATAATTTAATCCAGTTTGCCTCCAAGTAGAATAAATTGGCACAAATTGAAAGAAATTAGATTGGACGAAATTGTACAAAACTGAAATTCCTCATTTAATTAAAAATTTAACGGTATTTCAAATATTGTGTTAAAATCTATCATAATTTCATAAGATCACAATTATGAAATTTTGATTTCTTAATGATTTTTTAAATGTGAAATTAATTTTTTTAATAAAAAAATCGTTTATTTTTAATTTATTTTAAAACTTAATACTTTAAAAATCATGAATTAAAATTGAATGAATGAAAAAAATTATTAAAACGATAGTTTAATGTGAATCTTTTTTTTCAGACGCGGTAAACCGCTGTATTTAAGTCAAGGAAGATACCAGTTACTCGAGCAACAGTGGCTGTCCCACAGGTTTACTCATACGCAAAAGAACTGGGTGTACCACCGCGACGCACTGTGACCATCGCCGGCGCACCACTCGTCAAGCCAAACTGCAGCTCCCTCCCTCTGTTTTTTCTTGCTGTCTCCCGACCACCTCGCTCGAAGTCCATTTTACATACGTATTCCCGTAAGACCCGTCGCCTGGCCAACGTTAAGCGTGTTATAGCAGTCAAATTGGCACGAGCCTCTCATTTACTATCAAATAAAGTTTACTTTTACAATTAATCGGAATATTTTATCGAATATTTAGCAAGTTTTAGATTTAAATTGGCCGGAGAAGTACTCATTCCGACCATTTTACATATTTTGATTCGTTAAAATGCAAATTTGAAAGTCGTCAATTGCTTATCCTAAACAAACCAAGTTCAAGAATTACTTTCGCTGCTGACTTTAGAAGCCTTTTTCTAAAAATAAGTTTGGGTTGGTAACTTGTACATAGATCTTTTCCAGGATTTTACGGATCACTAATATTTCTGTTTGTTTAAAAGCCGATTTTGCTATAACATTCTTAACATCGCTTACCGTTAACCGATAACAGATTTTCGATTTGAGCGAAAGAGTAGGGCTATTTATTTCGAGAACCGGTAGGTCTGAGGAAGGATTATATACACAGGCATGAACAAAGATCGAAAGTATTAATAACAGCTGTCGACAGTGTGATGGAATAACAGTCCGCGATATGTAACTTGAACAAGTACATCTTAGGTTTTTATCCAATTTTCTCTTAGGTTTTTGTCTGATTACGCTTAGAGCTCACCTTGTACAATACTTAACATATAAATATAAATATATATAAATATATACATATATAAATACAAGAAATAAAGTATATATAATATCTATATTATATATTATTCACACTTTCGTATTAGCTGTGTGCGACTCATCGGCCGAAGCTCGGTCAGTCGGACACGTTCATTTTACTGCAGCGTCGAAGTTTGACACGAGTATCGACAGTTTTTTCGGCGAAAGACTATTTTCATGTCAAAGCCACGAATTACTGGTTCGTAAGAATCTGTGTACGGAGAATAATGCCTTTAGAGTTCTGGTTTACATTTTAATTTAGTTTAGGTAAAACTGACAAGTTTACAATATTTGTTGTACTTCTTTTGTGGAAAAAGTGTTAACATTAGATCATTTTCAAATTAAAACAAACTTTTGTATATTTTTAGGGGATGTAAAAATTAGATAATGTGTATGCAGATTTTTGGAATATGAAAATTGTGAAAATACGGATATATTATGTTACCCTAAATATATAATTGTAATCTGAATAAATAATAATTTGTCTTAAATAACCAATTTGTCAAAGCCTCTGTTTTTTCAAATGTAAAGTATCCATTTTTTGTTTGTGAATATGAATTTTATATTTCAGATGTGAAATTTGTGACGTCAGAAATTTGTAAAATTTGCCAGATTTGCGCTAAACTGCGAAATTGTGATGTAAACCAGAACTTCGGGTTTCAATCAGGCAAAACAAATTAGATTGATTTTACCTGAAATTGGAATCAGCCGTCTTAAGTTGTAAATTGTTAGATCGTGAGTTTTGTTAGTGTATATGTTTTCTGGTTATAGAATCTGATATGTTATGTTGCACTTTGGACTCCAGAGGAAGTGTCATGCGTTGAATTGATTAGGATATTTTTGATAATTTTAATTTAGGTATAGACAGAAAAATGCGACTTTTACTAAGACAAATGAATAATAATCGTTTATTTCCAAATCGAATATTCCTCTGGTTGCGATTGGTCAGTTTGAGTTAGCTTAACAAAATCCTCTGTTTTACGTGCTGACTAATGTTTTAATCGAGGGTACAATCAAAAAGGAATTATTGTTGTTGAGGTCGTGATTTCGACAATTTTACATTAACGACACGAGTGTTACAATGACCGTTTATTCTTCGCAAGCTTGTTTCTGTTCTCTAATGTAATGTTGATAGGAAGTTTGAAATTTGTATTATTACGATTGTGTTTATATTTATTTTGTACAATGAACTCCACATGCAGAACAGTACTATAATGTTTTCCACAATGTTGCGAATAAAACGATTTTACATTTATAAATCGACTGTTTTTATTTCAAAACTCCACATTCGTCTCAGTCGCATGAACCGCAGTTTTGGCAAACTTCCTATTGATTGAACCGAACACAGATTGTAACCGAACGCAGGACGGTCAAGTTCGCGTCACATTTCGGCGTTTGCAAATCGATGAATGACATGGAAACGAGATTCAGCTTCTGAACATTGTCTTTGCTGATTTTGTGATCCACTTTTTTTTACAATGTATCTTATTTTTCTACTTTTGAGTTACATTATATTTTTTTCAAATGGATTTCAGTTTATTTAAATAAATGTTTTGAAAAAAAAAGAAAAAAATTAGAAAATGAAAAAAAAAATAACACTTAAGATGGAGAGAAACTTACGTATTTGAAAGGAAAGAAAAATGAGATACATTGGAAAATAACAATGTTTAAGAACTGAATTTCCTTTCTCCTTACTTAGCGCAGCTCGTGCCGATTGCGCATCGAAAGACTGATGTCTTTGTAAAGCCTTACGCCGATACCGATAACGTTTGTTATTAACAAACGTTTGAAATCGTTTGTTCATATTCATTGTTAACCCTGGTTTAAGGATGTTATAGCAACATCAGCTTGTTTGAAGCAAAAGTTTTGGTCATTGAAAAATGACTTACTTAAAATATTAGGAAAAGTTCTATATACAGTTGTATATACAGACCTAAACTGATTTTTAGAAAATGGCTTCTAAAGTGAACAGTATGAATAACTTTAACTTTAGAGAGTAGGTAATTGACTATTTTTATTTTAAAAGAATAATATCATAAATTAAGAATGTTTTCCTGTAACAAATCTGAAAACTGATCATCATCAATGGAAAATCATTGCAAATATTCCTTCAATCGTCAAAGTATTTGAAAGATAGGCACAATTGGTATTATTCAGTCAAATTCATACAGAAAGTTTGTAATTTTTTAGTTCTGATTATTATTTTAACATTTCATCAAATTCTTTCAAGCCACCAACTCAACTGCTATAACACTCTTAAAAATCCATTCGATCTGGCTAACTTATGCAATAGAGTTGTAACTTTGCAAATTACAATCACCAAACTCATCTCATTAAATGAATTGAGAAGTAGGAATATATGATGCACGAACTCACAAATATCTAAGCTAAAACACATAGGGTTATTTCCTACTTCATGGAAATTAGATTATCTCTGATTCCCATTTTCAGTTCCTCAATCAGTCACATCACACATCACTCATCGCAAATATTCTGAATATGAACATTAACGTATATATACACCATGATAAAATACAATTCAATCCCATCTCTTACAAGTAGCTTTTTTACTGAAAACATAACCAGATCCAATGGATTCATTTAACCAGGGAACGCTTCGTTTAAATTCTTTTTTCGCCGAATGTTCCTGCAACCTCTTTCTCCTCGCGATTGGACCGAAAGAAACGGTGGATTGGAGTTGCACTAATGTGTAAAATCGACCTTTCAACCAATCTTTCGATACTTCTCGGGAACTCGATGAATCCTGTTAAAATGAAGTATTGAACATAAAAAATACATATTGAAACATTTAAACACTTTTCGAAAATTATGTTAATACACATTCAAGACCTACTCAGATATGAATGAAGAAATATTTGAGACTTATTAACAACGTTACGTTTATTGTCTACATTTTATTACGTATAAATGATAATTCACGTTAAACGTTTATTTTAACTGAATTAATTAATGAAATAATAAATGAAATGAAAAATTTGTTTCCTCAAGGGTCCAAGATCGAGTCTTGATTATGGAAGATTTTTTTTCACTGAAATTTCAACATTAATATACGTTTATGTGTAGTTCATACATAGACAATAAATGTATCGATTCTCAGTAAAATACAAAACGTTCTGAAAACGTTTCGAATTTGTTCTGATATATCTTGAACATGTCTTGAATACACATTAATAAGCAATACACCGAAAAGTGTTTAAATCATTCAACTTGCACCAACACATTCAAATTCTTCATTCAACAGGAAAAGACAGGATACTTGTTTGACTGTGACAATGTAACAGTGATTTGTATGAGCTACCGCTGCACTGTGCTTAAAAAGATGGATAGTATTGTTGTGCACCTGTTATGTTTTGATTGGCGAACCGGCCTGCTTTAATAGCGCCGTTTCGCGGAACGCAATTCGGAACCTTCGCAAATTGCGGCAAAACGCCAGTGGCGCCGCCTGGATCGCCGGAAGACGATCGTTCTGCACATTTGTGTCTGTCCACCGACGTCTCTGATGACGTCGGGGATGACGGATACAGTGATAACGACGGTCTGATTTACTGTAACAAATGTCGGCTGTGTAAATGCAACTTTTACATGCGTGAAGTGGCTGAAAACGGCCGGCCACGTGGACGATTGTTTCTATTTCTTATACCTGTTCGTGCATGTTATTACGAGGATACTTTGATAATTGTAAGGATGGATTTACTATAGCGTTGGCGACTAAGTAATCGTATCACTGCAAGGATTCGAGAGGATTCGAGGTGTTCGACCGAGGGACGACACACGCGCATGTACATTTACGCGTGCTTTATTTTTTTAAGAGAGAAAGGAAGAGATTGAGCGCAAGTGAGAGAGAGAAAGGAGAAAAAAGAAATTAAAAGAAAGTGTTTCTTCCGACGATTGTGATTTGTATGTACATATGTATAGATGTGATTGCAGTCACATCATATGTTACGTTTAGACAAGCGAGATCGACATGATCTTTATATTATGAAAAATAAAACAATAATAAAATTGGTCAGCTGTCTTTTTCATTTACCAGGCAAATTCATTAAGAATGTATGCTTTTTCCTGTCTTTAAATTACAAATTAATTTATAATTGCTAATTGAAAATTTAATGGTCACAAAGTGAAGGAATGCTGCTTGTCACCACGGTATTTTTTAAGAGGCTGAAAAAGGATTTTCAATCATTTCCCAGCTTTCGGAAGATGCGAGCCGTTAAAGGAACGAAATCTATTGTATAAGATGTGAACTGACCACGCCCTTTGAAGAAAAACTGCCGAAAAAGGGACAATTTTCAACGTCCCGAACAATAATCCTTGAAACCCTCTTTAAAATTCCAAAGCCCGACTAATCCAGTTTTCATCACCGCGAGAAACATCGATTCTCCTTTTTCCAAACCTCCCCTCTTTCAGTGACATACCATTCAGCCAGATTTTTCATACCGAATACATATTATTTATACTTCTCCTAAAAATATTTGGCAATAAATCAATAAACCAATAAACAAAAATGAATATATTTTTCCCAAAATCCTTCCACGGATTTTTCCCAATCCTCCCTCAAACAAAAATCCACCCCTCCATTTCCCCTCCCAAAATACCCCCTCCCGCCGAACCCTGCCGAAAAACCCCGAACGCAGCCTCCCCAGCCGGCCCTAAAAACCCGGCCGAGCAATGTTAATGTCGCAAAGTAACAAAAAAAATCAATATTTTGAAACCGCGCGCGCATCGTCTGAAATTGCATTTGCCTTCGGAAGATGACAGCCGAACTTGACGAGCCTCGGGCCCTCCGCGCGCAGCTCCCCGGCTAGGCACCGGACCGTCGGCCGCTCGGCCGCGCCGCGCCGCGGAATCGCGCGTAATCCGGGCGCGGGGAGGGGGCACGGGTTTCCGCGCGTCGCCACGGTCGATCGACGCGCGCTCGCCAATCCGCGCGGCGTCTCCTTGCGGCAAACGGAATCGGCTCGCCGGAAGCCGCGGTCCGCTTGAACGAAATGGATGCGCTTCCGGTGGCGTAGGGCGCACGGCCATCGCGTGTCAATCGCGACACGGCTCGTCGGGCAAATGCGAGGGACGCGCGACCCGGCTCCGTGATGTCGTTTCTGCAGCAGCTGGAGTGCTGGGGCTTTTCCGAGGACGTGATCAGCACGTTGACTGGTGAGTGAGCGATGACGCGCCGCGGCAACGCGCGTCCCGTTTGACAGCGGGTCGCGAACATAACCTCACTGACCGACATCGTGCGACGGGATTTCGGGTTGTCGGTGCGGGCGGAAGGGCTGGGGGAGGGGTGAAAGGGCGAGGGGAGGTTGGTCGGGGTCGTTTTCGCGGATCGGAGAATTGACATTTGAGATTTGGGCGGCGAGGGGTGGGTTGTTTTGGCAGGCGGGAGGGGTGTTTTGTTTTGGGTTTGGATTGTTGAGGAGGGGAGGGTGAGGGAGGAGGGTTGAGTTTCTTTTATTAATTTATGATCCGTATTTATGATATCGATGGATGTATATAGTGTGCTTTATGTATAGCGAAAAAATCAATGTTTCGTTTGGAATTGGTGTGTGAGTGGGTTGGGGTATATTGTGGTGTGTGTGGGGGAGTTTTTGGGTTGGGGTTGGTTAGTGGTGTTTTTTGGGACATGTTTTATGTTAGGTTTCGGAAGTGGGATGTTTACTTTAGGTTTTGTGGAGTTATTTTGATGAAGGATTATAGAGGCGGTATTAGTCAGGTGCTTATTTTTATTGTGGATTAATATATTTTTTATAAGAAATCTGATCAAGTAGATAAAAGCTTATGATTTTGTAATGGTATAATTATTTATAGAAATGTGAAGTGGGATAAATTTTTGTGGTATTTATTGGATAGAGACTGGAGAATAATTAACTTAAAACAATCTCTTGATTTCAGAAAATGACATCGACTTTAAAACACTGGTGACTATGACTCCCCAGGATTTTGATATTTACAATATCAAAATGACCCTGGGGAACAGAATAAGACTATTTAAATGTGCCAAAGAATATATGAAGAGTTTGGATGTACTCAATGACTCGGATTTAAACGAAAACATGGTAAGCAATATTAATTTTTACTCATTCACAGTGAATAATGTAGAACAATTCAATAAATCTATCCATTTGTTATGAGTAACCAATGTAATAGCATTTAATTATAACTCATACATCAATATCTATCTAAACCAAGATAACATTGTCCTTTAACATTAAAAATTGTCACGTTGTAGAAAGTTAATTGGCTAGTTTTAGTGTCTTTTTACTATTCTTTATTTTACACTCTAAAAAATATCTATTAATGGTAAAACGAATATTGTTTAAATGTGTTTTTTATCTTTAAGTGATTCATTTATCTAACAACACTCTAAAAAATAATGTTATGTCGCAAGTGCAATCAGAATGCCTCAGATAGAATTCCACATGCATCAGGTGGAATCCACATGAGTGGAATCCACATAACTTTTGAAATGAGAATATGGAATGATATAAACATGGCCAAATTTCTGAGTCAATCATATTAGTTCAAATACGAATTTTAATAAGATCATAATTATTGCATCGTTTAACAAGAAACTTCCTCCAATCCAATTTCAGGTACCCACAGAGACCGTCGACATAAAACCGAAAATCGAATCCATAGATTCGCAATTCAGTATTGTAACCGATTTCGACGAGATCATCGATGTCCATCAAATGAGAAATGCAAACGATGAGAACATCGGAATGAATTCAAACCTGTCCAAAAACCTGGACAACAATCGACCACTGTACATTCAAAATCAGCAGAACTGTGTCCCGGAAATGAGTAGACGAATAAATCTCAGCTCGTGGAAGAGAAAAGCAGAAAGCATGCAAGCTTCGAAACTGGCGCCCCCTCGGAAACAGCGAATCACCGACATGGCTAACACATCGCGTAATGTCCATTTGTACGAAGATCCGGACAGTCGGTTTAACTTCATCCAAGCATTCAAATTAGATGAAAGCAACATTTGCAAAGAAGTAAGGAGTACTGTCATTTTCAAGATTCTTACATTAGTAAAGTCTCTATCCATTAATTTTTTAAATAATTTTTTATTACTTTTTCTATTTACAAATTTTATTATTTATCGTATATATTCTTTTTAAGTTAAAAAACTTTCATTATAGGCAATTGGGGCAATACTGAGAGACTCCTTAGAAGGCGAAGCGATAATCGCTGAATATGAGAACAAAGGGACTCTAGACGAGAGCAGTCGAAATTTGCTCGTTTCCCTTGTGATAAACCGATGTGATATCCGGAATATCAGAAAACCACCGGCCTTTTTGGAGGCGTTAGGAACAGCGATTGTTGATCTCTTGCCAAACGAAAACCGAGACATTTACTTTATCTCGGCGCGAACGATAGGTAATGTGTCGAAAAACACGAAAGGCAAACTCACATCCAAATGGAGAAATATCATGACGCGTATGAGACAGACAGGTATTTTGGAGAGGAGGAACCGAATTCTGCAGCCACCGAAACAGATAGTCAGAGCAGCGGAAGGTGAATTTTTAATAGATCTTGCATTTATAAAACCTTATATCTTTGACTTAATTAAGTAACTGTTAATTGTTTTTATTATAATTGTGTTTAACGGTCATATCTTCAATTTAATATTTCAGTTGAAGTCGACGAAAGCGTGCAAGATCTCTTAAGCTGGTTGGAGAAAAATCGGGAACCTTGGGATGAAGTTAAGGCGAAATGGGAGGAAACTTTTGATTACCGATATTCGAAGAACAGTGAAATACAGAATGTTGAAAAAATCATCCAACAATGGCCGATTTTGGATTCAGACATTGGACCTCAATTGGTATTTTCCTATTTAAGTTTTATTAATTAGTCTATTAACTCAGTTTAAATTGAATTTATATTTTAGTTTGTATATTATTGTTATAGTTCTTGTTTTTATTATATTTATTATTAATAAAAAATACATTTTCATATTTGTAGGTCGAACTGGATTTCATTAGGCAATACCCAAACAAGAAGAATGTGGTCGAGGAGAAATGGGAGGGCTTCTTTTACGACGTTTATACTCTACGAAAAACCAACGTTCGCGACGAGAACGCGATTGCCTTTTGTAAAAATTACGACATCCATTGTCAATCGAAGTCTCTCGATCTGAACGGGCTGCGAGTTTTAATTTTACCTTATTTGGTACCCCCGACTTCTCGAGTCAAAACGCCGGTTGGCATTAAAAAGCCATTCATCGCCGAATGTGCTGAAGGCTTTGTTGTTTGGACAAAAGTAATTTTCAATTTAATACCATTTAATAATATTCTCTCAATACAATATCATTAAATCAATGGAACATTTATTTCAAGGTAGTTCCTTATGAAGGGCCATGTGCAAATTAAAAATCTGCTTATATTAACGGAAATTTTATTATTACTTCACACCATTGGTCTTATTATTTCTTGATATAAAAAATTGTTTGAGAAATATTGAATTTTCACATGTAAATTAAATATAAGTCTCGCAATAACCGAAATTCCAAGTTTCATAATTTTCACATTATTTCGCCTTAATAAAGGAACTACCTTAAGACTTATTCAAGTTCATCCTAAAAAGTGTTCATAAACTGTTATACTTGCTGTTACATAATTTCAAACGATGACTAACATGCTTCATTTAAAATTTCAGACGCAAGAAGACGCTATAACTTGTCTGGAGAACAGAGCTCAGAGGTATAAGGATTTACAATTACCCTATCAACCATGCATTTTGCTCGTAGGACCCGCGGTGACAAATATTGAATCGTCGTATGTTGCACTCGGCCAACTCTTGTGGAAGGTGTCATCGCCGAAACAAGCGATCGACTTGTTGTTCAAGATATTTTTCGTTTTTAACTTGAAGTACCCGTTCGACTGTGAACAAGTCTGGCTACTAATTCAAAAGTTAATGTTCAATATCGAAACCATTAGTGATAAGCGAATCGGTATTGTGTCCAGCGTAATTGCGAGTATCCAAGCGATGAAGTGAATGAGCGATATTTGGTGTACAATTATCCTGTTACGTTATGTTACATTAGTATTTTTTATTGCGTACACGTGACTCTGATTTGTTCGAATATCGGTTGATTCGCAGACAAAAGTACACTTCCACTTCGCCTCCAACTAGGATTCTTGTTGTTTGACTTTATTTAGTTGCGAATATGTTCTTTCCAATCTGGGACATTGGCTCGCCAACCCTGGATGTAGCAACAAAAGAAAACAACAATATGTTCAACTTAAATAGTATAAGTTAAATAAATGATTTTATTCACAAATAGAGAAAGATTGCTGTTTATGTTGGTTCCGTGGAGTAATTCTACACATATTGTAAGTGATTCAACATTTTGCGAATGTAGAGAAGAATGTAAACTACGTTTGTAATGGGTAATGACTGAGAGTTGAGTTTATAATTGCTTCTACTTGATCCCATTTGAACTTTGAATTTTGTGGAACCTCTTTTTGAGTTAATAGAGATATATGATATTCTACAGGGTGTACAAAAAGTTCCGGGACGGTTCAACATTTTTTGTTGACAAAAAATAAATATCAGACGTTTTTGTTTGTTGCAAAAAAGTTTTTTTGACGGGGACTTTTCATACACTTTGTACGTTAAAACATTTTTGGCATTCTTGATCTATTTCTAAAGGAATTAAATGTACAAGAAACGTTCATAAAATGTTCAATGAACGTTCATAAAACGTTTCAAGATTTGTGTTCCGATAGGATTATGTTCGATTATTTGACATTAATGTCTGAGAAGTATGGTTTTGTTTCAAATGTACAGGTGTTTGAGAAACGAATGACCAGGAGGAAAAGTCCGAGTGTATTTTAGTGTTAGTTCAAACTCATCGTTTATGTAAAATCATATTTATTTATTTGACTATGCGACCACGAATCGAAATATACTCGCCGTTTCAGTTCTGTTGAAATCACGATACTTATACTCATCAATGAAATATTAAAATGAATTAGAGTAATGTGTTACATTTATGATTACTGGTAATCTGTAAGCGTTAACTATTTTTTTCATTACAAATTGATAAATTATTTAAAATTCAAATAAATATTTTAAAACTGTACATTATATGACTGTGTATTTTTTACTCAAAGTTTACCACAATTATTGGTAGTTTTCAAATGGCAAGATTTTTAGGATAGGGGGTTTGATAGATGAATCTAATATACTTCAAATTTCACAAAAACTTCAATCAAATAAAAAGTTAATTCAGGTTTCGTCAAAAGCAAAACCCTGTTGATAATTTCTTACGTTTAACAGCTGATAGATCCTTCAAACACAGTATATTTGTTTAAAAAATACATTGAAAATATAGTTTGCAAACATTTTTTAATTTGTTACAGAAAAATGTATTACGATAAATCAGTAAATACATTATGTAGTTTTAGTCTTACAAATTATTACAATGTCCTTAAGGAGTTAGGCCACTCTACAATTTTGAAAAACTGAATTTTTAGAATGGCAAACAGAAAGGAGCAGAACGATGAGGAAACGAATCTAGAAGGTCAATTTTATGGCGTAGGCATTGCAGACCAGAGGTAAATACATTATTTCTATGAAAAACTATGAGATAAAACTTTAAACGCTTTTTTCTCGAAACCATGTTTTTAAAATGGGGCAAAAAGGATTCTGAAATACTAATTAATGTATCAGCCTGAATCTTTTTATTTCTTAATCTGCATAAAAAATACTAAAAAATACGAGGGCTTTTTTTAAGTGCTTCATTCATTTTTTATTAACGTTTTTATACAAAAAATGTAGGCCCGAAAAATGAACATTTTTTCAAACGCGGGCCATTTTGTTTAGGCCATTTTGTTTAGAAAGCATTTACTTTTTTCTTCCAGGTCCATTCCCAGGATCTTTCCGTCCATTTTGCCTTACGCGCCGAGAAGGGGCTCCATTTTCTTTTAATTGTGCCGTCAATTTTGAAAATTTTCTTTTGAAAAAATTTAGAAATGAAGTTTTAATGTACATACAATAAAGATATAAAAACAGTTTTTAAGCAGCACGTTTAGATTTTGTTTTAAAAAATCTAGAAAATAACCTTTTTTCCTAGTCTAGAGTGGCCGCCTAACCCCTTAAATTCCAGGAATGATAAGGGTTTCATTACACACAAAAAATATTTTATTACAATGAAAAAATTTACTGGTGCAATACATTGGAAAGTTCCCACATAGCTCCTAAATTTTCATCTATTCAACTTTTGTCAGGATGGTCCAATATTTTCAAAAAAAAAAAAAAAAAAATTGTTCTTGGTTCAGAGACAATTACTATTTTTCCTTGATTTTTTTTCTTACAAAATTTGAATTTATTTAATTAAATAAGTTGAATGAAGAAGATTTCCCCGATCTTATTTACTTCCATGACAAAATTTCAAAAGAATAGTGACAATTTTTTATCACATACGTTTTATAGACAAATCTAAAAACTCTGTATGAATACTGAATGAACAAATAATAAATTGGAATAAACTATTGGACCGGACTGTACCGCTATTATTAGCTTATATGAAAATTTAATCTTTAAGGTAGCACTAGCGGTACAGTCGGGTACAAAATTGTATTCCAACTTATTATTCAATGAATGTGCAGTGTTTTTAGGTTTTTTTTATAAAACTAAACTTAATATTTTTACCTTTTCATTCTTTAACATTAAAGCTATTTTGCACTAAGGTAAAAAAAGGGTTATATTTAAAGAATATAACCCTCTTTACCACTTTAATAAGTGATTACTCGGTAACTAAACGGTGAACTTGGCTCATTCTGGGTATCGATTCCTTAGACTCTGAAGAACAACGTATTAGTTTTCCCAAAAAACGTCAAAGACAGAAACAAAGATATTTAAAATATATCATGGGAAAACACAGACTTTCCTATTTCCAGACTTTATTAGAATTCCAACAGAATTCTATTAAAACTACAAAGTAAAGTAAATCTACTGATAAGGATATGAGCCTCAGCAAATAAATGTCAAAATATTGGTTATATTTTACAGTGCTTTATTCATATAGTCCGATAGAATACACGATAGTAATTAACTTAAATTTATGGAAATACAATTCTCATACATGACTTCGCTCCAAATTGATCAATGACTTGATTCTCATAATTACCAAGTACATAATAGTAAAACACCTTTCATTAAAATTCCGGTCATATGAAATTATCAATCAATCAGATCGAATCGTTCAGAATACTCTTAACAATTCGACCGATGTTCATTCGTGTCAATTAAAGGCTAAGCTTGAAAGTAGGAAAACGAACGATCCACAAAACTCAAAGAGAAATGGCAAAAAAAGGAAAACTAACGTTGAAATAAAAAGTTATTTAGTGAGAAAAATATATTCGAACGATTTGTTACAAAACTGAATTGTACCAGATACAGAACTACTTATCATTACTCGCAATACATGTAACACATCAACTGTGCAAAGATGAACATGTTACAATTACAAAAAGGAAAAAAAAGACATTCACTTATCTCTTACAGATGCATTTCTGAGTTGTTAAACAAAGATGGCAAAATGTTTAACAAGTTATGTATACATAACTATCGTCGACAAATTTGTGGAATTTCTTTTGTAGAGATAACACTTTATCAAAAACATACAAATAAACAAAATGGACGATTTGTTTAAGATTACACATTTGTTGTTGGCGTAAAAAATGTGTGAAACCAGAGCGACGAGGTTACGATGATGGTAAGAAACAATCGAATGGATCATGCTTTTGTCGAAAAGTCCAGAATGCATCCGTGGACATTCGATCTTCATCAAAGCCATCGAAGTTTGTGGGGGGAATGTACCTCATTACAGATTATTTTGAAAGTCTTCAATCGTGTAGAAAGGTTTATTGTTTTATTAAAGGTTATTAGTCATTTTTCACTCTTTTTCCCTATAAAATATTAAATTTAAATGAATACGTTCCACCCATGCTTTACTTAAACGTGACCACCAGTCTGTTCCTGATACACCTCAATTACATCATCATTTTCCATCTCCAACTGAAAATTAAAATATTTCACTCAGTTACGCAAATTATTCAGACACTGTCGACGGGTATTATTTATAAGAACAAGTCTTTCAATAATTTTATCCAATTAAATCTTTCAAGTCTTTCACACAATTTTGTGTGCTTTACTTTACTGGATTTAGCATATGTAAATTACGAAAACTTGTTTGATATGTAATGGAATCGGTTATTGCAACATACCTGCTTTGGTGTTTCATCGTCATTGATCCTTTTACCATCAAATAAAAACCTGAGTGACGTCATTGGTACACCCTTAAAAAAACAAATTCATAATATTTTGTAATACACATGTTTCTGTTAAAATTACGCAATTTTTATTTCGTAGAATACAGATATAACATATTACATTGTAGAGTATGATATACTGGACATACTAATTATTTATATTAACTATTATGTTTAATTTAATGTAATTAAAATTGTGGCTGTGAGGTTGAGTTCCCAATTACATATGTAACATTAATAATAATAACAACCAATATAAACCTGATAAGTCATTTAAAATGATCTTAAAACTATTTTTTTAAGGAAATTGTAAATTAAATCAGATCCAAGAAGACATTAGTAAATCAAGAGACAAGCTATCAATGATACTATACTGCTTTCACTATATCATTTACATTATTAAGTTGGTATTGAAGTGATAACATGATTTATTTATTAGTATTAAAAGATACAGTTAGAGCTTATCTATCATCTCGCATTGTTTACTGAAACACATTTTTGCGGACAAACATTATCACCGATATGTGTCATTTAAAGTTAAATACTTTAATTTCCCCGAACTAATTTTACTTATCATTAAATTCTCTGATTGGTTATTCAAATCGAATTTAGCTTTTATTTTTACTTATACAATAGTGTTATAGAGACAGCTCCTCTTTCAAAGAGACTGATTTTTCAGCTTCAAACATCAATAAGGAAAATAGAAAAGCATTTAAGTTTCATGGATACATCGTATGAACATTTTTTACTATTTTACATTAAAGTTATGTAACTTACTACAAAAAGAACTTCACCCTAACGGAGCACAAAAATTGAAATGTACGAAAATTTATTAAAGGTTCAATGGTCCACAAATGTTCTATGAACGTTTATTGGGCATTGAAAAGTTTGAAACGTTTGTAAACGTTTACTGAACGTTTTGCTTCGTTGGGGTATGAATAATAATGTATTAATATGTATTTTAACTAGGGTTTGTTATTAAAACACATGTTAAATGCAAAAGTACATTTTTAATTAATTTTATATAACAAATTATGTATTTGCTTTTTTATTTGTTTACTTTAATGTTTGCAAAAAGTAAATTATCAGCTATGATACTTAATTTGAAAGACAATGGCAATGGAATCTTGGTGATAAGCTTTGTGCTATTGACTTTAATGTAAATGTTTAAGTTAACATAACATTTCAGTTTTATCATGTTGCAAATTACTTATACAAATCAACAAAAATATAAACAAAATAATTTGCAGTAGTGATGACAAAATGTTATTTATTTAAATAAGGGATCAATTATTAAATTAAAGGGAATTACCCTTTTTATAATACTAAATTTAAAAGGTATAATATAATAATAAATAATAAATAAATAATATAATAATTGGGATGGCCCAAAAGTTTCCATTCTCGCTATAATATAAAAATATAGTTATATAATATAAAAGTGTTTATATGGGTCTTTCACATAATACATCAAGCGATTTTTAGGTTTTTAGACCCTCCCCTCCTTATCACACCGTACTATAAAACATTGAATCCCTAATTTTGAAAGTAATGGAGATATATACCCAATTAATGCAAAAAATGTTTAAATAGTTCTTGCACGAACAACTGGATTTTCAGTACAACTGGTTTTCATTAGTATAACTTTTCCTGACACCACTCAAATATTGTTTAATATTAATAAGTATAAACAAATGAAATTAATCCTTTATTTAAACATAAGTAGTGAGTATGTTAGACTTCCTCACTTTGCTTTATTTTGTGCAATAAACATATTTTTTAATATTCCTTACATTTATTCATTATTTGACAAGCATTATTATATCTTGAGTACTACACATTAAGGTAGTTCCCCTATGGAGGGCCATATTTTTAGGGTGCCAAGTGAAGATATGATCATATTAATTTAATAATGTTTTATCATTTCTTTATAGCATTAGTTTGACTTTTTCTTGATATAATTTTTTTTGATTAATAGGATAACAAATATGAATCCTATTAATTGAACATGAAAATGAAAAGAATCAATTTTTGACAATTGTTGGTTCTTCAAGTAATTTTGGAATTTTAATGATTTATGTAAACATTACCATGTTTCAGTCAATTTCGATTTTTCTGTTCGCATTGAGTTCTGTGAAATGTAATGTCATTAAAAAATATATTTTGTCACATATTCTGGACCCCTCCCCTTTCCCAAGTGTGTGATATATTATATGAATGGTCCCTAAATATTAGCAATTTTAGTTTATACAAGAATATTTTTTAATTTCAATGAACGATGACACAATTTTAATACCCTAAAAGGACAGCTTCCTCCCAGATAGAACATAAGACTGATAAAAATCTAATATATGGATAATATACGTATATTATATGCATAATGTATATTTATGTATAAAAAATCATCTAATATATGAATATTATATGAATATTATAAATTAAAATAATAAAAATAATCAAAAGCTAAGTTAGTTAAAATTGCAAATTAAATAAATTAATAAACAAAATAAATAACATTGATAATTGTATAAATAAATAAAAATAATAACAATACCCAAGCAACAAATCCATCCTTTAAAAGTTTGATAACCAACAATACCCAAATAAAAAAATTTTAAAAATTACCTTTTCACGCTTCTACGATTTACATTGTAAAAATGAGCAAACAAGTGCAACCAACTTTGTAAAATAAATTCTCGAAATTCGTCAAAATAAGAAATGTTTAAGTAAATAAGCAGAGAATTATGATTCAGAAATGTCAAGGTCAAATCCGACTTTTTAGCTTGTACACATCAAGCCATTTCGCTGGCTAGAATAGTATCAAAGCTTCTTCTTCTTCGTGATTGCATGGCTCCAAACCTTCTGGTTTACACGGCCAACAAAGAAAGCTTCGAAGCATTCCACGTTTCAATTATACATCCCATGCAAATCCAGCAACCAGTGCAACTCATCATATGCCCATACTTGTAAACAACTCGACTATACTGAAAAATACACAAATAAACTTCCCCACTTCCACACCTCACATATACAACATCCAACACAACCCCCAACATCCACCCAATATCTACATTACAACACAACCCCTCCCCAACAATCAACAATTAATTCGCAGACAAACAAAAAGCCTTCCCTATCAACAAATAAACTCAAACACAAAACCCCCCATTTCAAACTAGAAAATGTCCCTCACTTTCCAACTTAGTCAAAGAAAGCGGAACAGCGTGCCCGAACCCAACCTCACATCCGCCACCCAAACAAGGGTCCGGAAATGCAACAAACACGTGAAGCCCACCCAACCCCACAACAATAACGAAAATAATGAAAATATGTACGAACCACGCGATCGCTGTAGGACTTCTTCAGTTTGCCCATTTGTGTGGTCATCTTTACCCTGAAGTGTATTTCGTTGCTGTCCTGAAAGTACGAACGAAAAATCGATATTAGTGTTTGATCCCGGCGAAGCGTCCCGACGCCGCGGCACCGCGCGTCTCTACTCTGCTACTCACATTTCCGACGACCTTCAGTTTGATATATTCGGAGTTCGCGTCTCCGGTGCAGGACTCGGACTTTTGTTCCTGCAACAATCAAGGTTATAAAACGCTCGTTCTCTGACAAACGCGTCGCCGGCGCGGTCGTCGGCGCGTCTGCGCGACGCCCGCAACCCGGACAACGGCTCCGTCGCGCGCACTTACCTGGTTGTCGGACATGATTGCTTATTTAATATAAATCTTCTGACCACGCGCCACAGAACCAAACACAAGCATTCAATATGGCGTTTTGTGTTCACAGTTACCACTCTCGTTCGGGGTTCTGGGAAAAATGACCGGCGAGCGGGGCGTCACGAGCGCTCCGCGTGGCGGGCGCGCGCGAACCGGGCAACGTCGCACTCGCCGTCGCAACGAATTTCGGCTGAATTTTAAGCGCGCGCGCGAAGTACATGGTGGATTTGCGAATTGAGGGGTGATTGGGGGTGAATTTTTCACAAAATCGCGCGTTTTCGAAGAAAATTGTCGATTTTGCGGCAGGGATCTAGGGAATTTAGGGCTATTGCGCATTGGCTTTGTCCAAGGCGGCGATTGGTCGGGGGAGAAACGGCGCGCGGACGAGAGCCAATCGGGGCGCGAGCTAGGGGAAACGGACGCAAACTTGCGCGCACGTGCAAAATTAAAAGAAAGGGCGGCGGGAAGAAGGAGGTCGTTTTGGGAATGGCGGGGGGATTTCGCGGGGCGGAGGGGGGTTTGGGCGGGAAACGGGACGCGCAAAAAAGAGCGTCGGGTGACGTCATAGTGACGTCACCTGAGTTGAGAGAAACGCCCAAGGTGGGGGAGAGTGGGGCAGTTGGGGGCGACGTTGCCGGTTACGCGGTTGCATGAATGGGCCGGTTGCGGGAAAGTGCGAGTTTGAGTTGTGGAAAGTTAAGGTGGTGGTGTCAAGCGAGGAGCAAGTTTGAATCGGCGGTTTGGCGCGAAAGCGGTATTTCGTAAATTAAACAAAAAGTAGTGATCAGATGCCAGTTAAAAAATTCCATCATAAACCATTAGATACATATAGAAACACTGACGAAAACCCATATGTATGCAATTACATATGGGCTTGAAAGATACTATACTAAATCCGATACAAAATGTTAGATACATCAAGACAGACGTTAGTTGTCGACGCCAAGATAAGCAGAAGAATGGCGTCGAAACTAACGGAGTATCTATACGCCGATAGGGTCATTGAGCCTTTTTTCAAAAGTCTATTTATTTAATATTTAATTTATTATTTAGTGAATTATGACCAAAATCATACTAAAACATTCGAAAAACTAACATTGTTGTAATACTATTTTCAAAAATGCAATAACTT
>JABFPB010000257.1:0-46052 GCA_022817645.1 Ceratoteleas bidentatus
GTCAATGTTGCCACTTATGTTACGATCTGCCAACATTCATTAATGAAAATGCACTAAAGAAAATGTTTGATTAATGCTAACCAATCATTTAGGTATTTGACGCATAGCCAATGTTGCCACTTATGTTACGATCTGCCAACATTCATTAATGAAAATGCACTAAAGAAAATGTTTGATTAATGCTAACCAATCATTTAGGTTAGTATTCTAATAATCAAATATTCTGGTTCTACATTGTGCACGTTTTAAAAATAATTTAAGGAAAATGAGTTGAAGTACTAGTAAAGAAAAATGAATTCAATTTGCCGAGCTGAAAATAAAATGGCGACGTGATTCATTCCATTTATTTCTACGCGTTAACTCTAAAATCCGATAAGAGCGGCTATTCGTAGATGGTTTTGCGCGGAAATATACGTGAATTTATAATTTGCGTGTATCTGGGACAGTTATGTACAATTACGTGTCAAACAGCTAGAGTCACTCTCCTATATTGAACGGCATGTTGTCATCGAAAAAATGAGTTGCATTTCGATTAATCGCTCGCGAATTCCCAATCGATCTAAAATTACCTGCTCATAATTTGATAATAAATTGAACCGTAGCCTTGTAGACATAAATACTCTGAAAAACTCTGAAAATTATTCTGAAAAGTTCTGAAATAATCTGAAAAACTCTGAAATACTGACAATTACTCTGAAAATCTCTAAAAAAGTCTGACAGTTCCATTTATAATAGATTTACAGAGTTTTTCAGACTTATATTATAGAGTCTATAATTTTCTGAAAAATCTCTGAAACACTCTGAAACTCTCAGAAACTCTCTGAAAAGCTCTGAAAATCTCTGATAAAGACCGATACCATTATTAAACAAATGTCGTAGATGGGACTCGAACCCATAACCTGTGAAGCAGAAGTCTGGAAGTATAACCACTTGCCCAGAGTTGTTATACATTTAAGAGTGATTCAAAAGCTTTACCTCTAGTTGACGTTTTTCATAGTAGTGTCAGACTTTATCAGAGATTTTCGGAGAATTACGGACTCTGTAATTTAAGTCTGAAAACTCTGAAAATCTATCATAATTGGAACTGTCAGACTTTTCACAGATTTTCGGAGTAATTGTCAGAGTTTTTCAGAGTATTTATTTCTACAAGGGTACCGATTTGCTGTTCTCTTAATTCACAGATTTTTGTGCGAGTTCGAAATATTTCGTTTAAAAGTGTACGCGAAATTTCCATTATCCAGGCTCAATCTGGAAGTTGTAATTAGTTCTTAATTTAGTTCGCGCAATCCAGGGCTCGCCTTAAGAATACAGTGGGTCTGTCTTTTTATATAGGATAATAAACTGATTATGGTTCCTCGATTCTGATCTCAATTAAAATTTTAAACAATTGTTCTAACACTATGTGCCGTTGCAATAAATGTTTCATTCGCTCCATAGAAAAAACTTTATTGCGACGTTTGAAATTAATTGAATAGAAACGGCAGCAAGTAAACGACACACCAAATTATTTTTCAATTTGATCGGATTAAGACAAAGAGTTAGTTCGCCCAAAAGCGCGTCGATTTCAAAATAACAAAGCAATTGTCTTACTTTTATCGCGCTGTTTTCTGCGGGAGTTTAAAAGTTGCTACACGTCCAATAAAGGCTAATTTGACATCCGAAACGTCGGCTAATTGAAGGGATCTACGATAACATTTCGAAATTTGCCGTGAAATGAAACGAAAGTCTCGTGTTAATACGATTATGAAAATTTAGGTTAAGGCGTTATTGCACTGATCTCCTCAGTTGTTTATAGAATTGTTTATCGCAAACAAACGTTATTTCAGACTGCGCTGTTCGTTGCAGGTAGACCTATTTAGCAACTTGCACGTTGTACGTAATTCCATTCAAAGCAGTTGCATTCATTTCATTTCACAAATGCGGAGTTTCGGCGAAATAAAACCTAATTTGTTAACAAATTTCGCGCGCAAATTTTTTCCTTTGCCCCGGTCCTTTTTCTGCGCCTTTGCCGAATTAGCGCAAGATTTCCGACGGTCTGTCCCGACAATTAAAGTCGATATGCGCACGCAACCGTATCACAAATGGAACAGTCTCGTTACAAGATTTAATTAAATAATAATTATTTTGAATGTATTACGACGACGGCGGAAAATTGCGAAACGACGCGAATTTCGTCGCCTAATCGCGGAATTCAATTAATTAAGTAAAAAGCAGAATAAACGCGTTTTAATCTTCGCTTAAGTTGATAAAGTGAATAGACTTCAAACTACATAAATTCGCGCGCACGGAAATCTATTACAAAACTTGCGTCAAATGCAATCCCGTTTTCGGCGCGCGTTCGCAAAATAATATCCGTTTATTTGACGCATTGTTTAAATTATTCGAATGGGCGTTTAATTTGAAATTCGAAGGTTTTATGATGATTGCCAGGCGGTAGAAAGGAGTGTATAAACTTGCCAAAATTGCGCTCTTAGAAGTTCCCGGGGTTAATGACAGTCATGTACTGATCCGCAAAATTTCGATGAGAAAAACGAAATCACCCTCGTAGGATTCAGAAGATACGTGAAATGAAACTACTTGCCGCAGAGACTTTCGATGAGTTCGATTAATTTAGCGGTAGAAGATATTGCGATTACTCGGGTCAATTATGAAGGTCCTCTAGTTCAAGTACGAGGTAAGAAGCCGTTATTTTGAATAAGAGCTGGGCGACTTTTCAATTTTGTTTTCGCGGACAAAAAGGCTATATCCATAAAGTGCCTCTGAAAGATCGCGCCGAGAGACCTGGAAATGGTTTCATTGAAGTGTTTCAGAAAAGTGTCTTAGAAGGATTTCACACAGTTACAGATAGGATTCCGTAGAAGGAGAAAAATGACACTGGAAATGAAAAAGTATGGCTCCTTAAGTATATGCATTTCGCTTGTCAAAAACTGGAAATAGTTCAAAAAACAGGCCGAAAAATTGTGGAGTAAGGTTGAAATGAGACAGTTGAATCCCGCCCGGATTATTCCGCACATTGATGACGTTTCGCATAAATTGCTCGCGTTATGACCTAAAGACAAATTGCCTTGCATTTGGTTTTAGTTTGGCGAGAAAAAATTGTTCAATATAAAGGAAAAATGGCATTGACAAAAGCAGAGTAAATAGATGCATTTGTCACCTTAGGTGACTCGCCTATGCTCTTAGACTGACATTAACGATATCATGTAAAACTGGTGAATTTTCAGTTTTTGTTCGCCTGCTATTTTCTTTGTTCCTTTATATGTGAAATTGGAAAAGCATAAGAAATAAGTTGGCCGTGAGAAAAAGTTAGAGTTTAATTACTAAAACGAATAATAACAATTCACTTGTAATAGCGGCGAATAGCAGTCGGGTTGTACCTTGCACCGGAATATTGCTGAATGTAAGGGGAATTAAAAAGAATGACTCGAACGGTTAATTGATTTTGTACCGAAATGAAGTGACTTATCGCAAATTAGTTACTCTTTTCCAGTCCATTCGAGGTGTAAACAAAAGAGATTTTATTTCGCCGGCGTTGAATTTCATACTTTAAACTGGATGTAATAGTAATTATTTTTCGACGCAAAACGATTACTTTTTGCTGAAGTTGAGTTCTTTCGATCATTTAATTGTCGCGCCATTTATATTGCGAATACCGTGTGGTTGTTGCAATAATTTCTAAATCAAATAATGTTCTATGTTATACCCTGCTTGAGGGGCTAGAAGTGCAACCACATGTTGCGCTTGTTTTGTCCGTTTTGTTAGTTATTAATTACAATTTTACGCACTATATGTTATTTAGTTAATTGGAATTGACATTGCTTTATAGGCATATCTAATTAACTAACTGATAATGCGTTTCTATTGTATCGATGGTTTGGAAGAAAAAGTACTATTCACACTGGCGGTGAAGTCTAACTATTCAAATTTGTAAATGGGAAAATGTACAGAACATTTTGGAAAGTGCACTTTTCCACTGCCAATCTGAACAATAATTTTTTTCTTTCAAATTATCGGTATAATAATTATTATATATGCTGCATTAATATTATTAATAATATTACTAATGATGTCTTTTATAATATTAATATTATTAAAGACAGCATTCGAAATCCTTAAAAATGTTAAAACTTATTCTGTAAAGTGGAATATTTTGTGTAAACAAACAGATTATTTTAGAATACTGAATATTTTGGTAAATACAAAAATAAAAATATTATGAGAAATATTTACGCATTCACCCTATATTTTATCACAGTTCTTAATTAATCTGTCACCACTATTGACGTTAAAACAATGACAGTAAATTATTTATTTACACAACGAACGGTTCGAAGTATAAAAGACAAATGCTTAATAGATATATTAATTAAAATTCAACATTGTTTGTTGTAAGAAAACATATTTTTATTCGCACAATAAAATATCGCGTTTGCTTATGTCATACGAATTAATCCTATTTTTTCATTTGCATGTAAATGTATTCATTGTTTTTATTTTATTCTGCTGAATTGTGCAAAATTAGTTATTACTTCTACGGCCACGCAATGTGCGAATAAAATAGCTGCATATTACAAATGTGTTCATTCCCCGTTCAGTTAAGTATAGTTTAATACCATTTCGGATCAAACTCTAAATAACTTTCATCAGTCCAAATTAACTTCACATGTGAAGGTCATTCGAAGTGAATTGTATTCCGTAGAATTACTTTTGTGAACCGTATCGCGAAAATAGATCACATTTAAGTTTTAATTATCCGAACTACAACTAAAGCGGTATTTATTCGATACAAACTGCTTAAGTTGCGCAAGACCAAGATTAATATTAATAGAATCAATTATTAATTTACCTTTTCATCCGGCGTTTAATTATGTTTGCGTTTATATTCAGACCACAGACACAGCAAACGTGGTTTGCAAGTAAAAGTTAGGACAAAAATTACTGTAGTTAAAATGTACTCGTTTATATATGTTGACTATTATTATTCGTATTAGTGCCACTGTGGAAAAAAATAAAAAGATTTTGTACACCGTGTACATCGCATAATATGTGTACACGTTGTACTAAAATGGCTAGCAGTTTTCGTAAAGTCACAACACAGCAAATAAATATAAGTAGAAAAAATAAGCGACAAATATTTATATCAGCTGATCTCATATAAACATTTTAACGTATTGTCATGACTTTTAGAATCAAACATTGTAGCGAAAATGCGTGTAAACACATGTGCTCGTATAAATAACGTGTTCCAAACGTTATAAATTGAAAAGTTTACGCTCAAAAAAAGTTGACGCATTTTCATGATTTCGAAAGAGCGCTATAAAACATGCGAATTAACACCTCACTTTTAAATTTGTCATGCAATTTCGTAAGCGAAAAGTGTTGGCACACAAACCCGTTCTTTAATTTTATTTGGTAAGAAAAATGACAAAAAATAAAATATAATGACGTTTAAAACTCTAAAAGTTTACGCTTCGCAAGAACTGCTAGCGCTTCTCATAAGAGTGTTATACACATCACGTTTTTATTCTCTCACCACTCTCGGAAATATCTTAAGGTGCAACGAACGAATATCGAAGATGAAACTGCATTTAAACAACGTTTTCGCGGAAAGTACTTTAATTAATCGAGTGCATTTTGTCTCTAGTGAATTTAAATGAACGTCCAAGAAACATTTGCGAAAAAAACAGGAGAATACGAAATTTCTCTTTCGAAAATTATTCTTTTCTAAAGAAGAGGATTCATATTCAACGAGCGTTTCCTTTCAAAATAAAATCTTTTTAGGATAGAACACAGTTCTTTTCTAACTGTTAAAAAATTCTGCCTTCTTAAAAAACAACTACAACGTATTTATAAATAATTTCCTCTATAAAACGACGATGAACACCGTAACAGCATTTATTAGTATACAATCTAAAAGCCCCTGACTGTGAAAAAAAATGTTTAATATAGAAATATTTTTAAAAATATTTTTTAAATATTTCTAAAATTTGTTTTTAATATTAAATCATATTTTAGAAATATTATAGAAATATTAGATGTCCGGCTAAAATAATATTTTTAAAATATTTTTTAAATGTTTTAAAAATAATTTTAAATAATTAAAAATATTTAAAAATATTATTTTAGTCGGACAACTAACATTTCTTTAAATTTTCTAAAATATTATAATAAATGCTCGTCAAGCAAACCGAGCAAACTAATTGTACGGTAACCTATAATAAAAAAAGGACCAAATTTTGCAGCTTAACAGACATTCATTAATTATAACGAAACGCAATCCATTCGGAATCTTATATTTCATTGTCCTCTTGTTATCAGTATCACTCGATCTGGCTTACATCACTCATTATTTTCCCCCCGAGGACGTTCATTTAAGCGTACTCAGGTTTTATTAAAACCACATTTGTTTCAATATTTCCTTTAATGGCCTCCGCTGGCGGGCTACGCCAGAAGAAGAATCGCGCAAATGACTTGCCGCCGCGCATACCAGATGCACCTAATACGTCGCCTAATAACGTCAGAAATAACTGCCCGTCCGTCCCGCCGATACGATAATCGCTCTCGCGCATTTTCCGCACTCCATCGCGGCGTTCGGGAAAAATGAACTACCGGCAAACACTTTTGCCCTGGATGCGTTTTAAATTTGAAAAGCAATTTAATGCAAACCCGACGTCCGCGTTCCCTTTGTAAGAACATTATTCCACTTATTATCAGCGTTTCAATATAGCGGATCAACAGTGCCGTTACACAATCTGCCGAGTAACTTTGCGCAATTTTGCGCGCGAAATGAAGTCTTCGCGCGGTTAAGGTGGAACGTAACCAGCCGACGTCCGCATTCACACCACGAAAACGAACGATTGTTTCTGCATTTTTACGTGCGACTGATTCAACTTAAACTCGCTTGCTCATTTATTGCCACGAGACAGTGTAACTCGATTTGCAAGTTTTTAATCGAATTTACCCGGTTACAGTCTTGTCGGCGACAAAATCCGTGTAACTGAATTCACGATTATAGCGTCAAGCGAAAGGAGTTCACAACAATCAATTGGAAGTGTAATTTATTCGGTGCAAATGATTCATACAGTCGCCCAATTGTCGTTTGCGCTCGAAATTTCATGTTGCAAGTTTTGCTTTTGACCGAGCTTGTGATGATCAGTTTCATTACAGTATCGAACATTTATGATAAATTTACTGATAAGTGGGTAGGATAAATTTGGTATTTGCGTGCACTGAAAATTGGATTCCGTAAAATCCCTATCGCCGGAAAATGGATCCCGGAACTTGGTCTGTAATTTTGTATGTGGATCTGTAATAGTTGACAGATTTATTTGTAAACTTATGAAAGTAATGCAATTTTGCAAACAAATTCTGTAAAACCATTGTACCGTAGGATGAACAGCTTGTTAACCTAAAATTGAATTAATGTACACTATATTGCTCAATTCTATTTCCGGTCTGACCATACATTGACCAACTCCACTTTCGGTCTGACCATACACTGACCAACTCCACTTGGCCTATTCTACTTTCGGTCTGACCATATATAGACCTGTTCCACTTATGGGTCTGATCTATAAAATCTGTAAAAAAATCTGTAAACCTACACAAATAAAAGTGCACAAGTTTTATAAAAATACTATTAAAATATGATTTCCTATAGTCTTTCAAAAAGTGTTGTAATTTTGCAAAAGACTTTTTCAGTGTAGAATGCCAAATTAATCAAAGATGTTAAATTAGCTCAATGCAAATGAATTAATAAGTACAATAGGCGTTTTAGCATCAATGGTCGACGTCTGACAAGGAATTGACTCGGTATTGGCAGGTTTTGCCTTAAAGACAACACAATCTGTCTGCCACTGGTATTCTGAATAGTGTAACCTTCACAGCCCTGTAATTGAATTTCTGATCAGGTAATCAAATTTGGTTTAAAATTTAGGTTGACATGCATCGTTAATTCGGACACCGTATTCGATTTGTAAATGTTGACTTCCCAAAAAATGCATAACTGACGATTTGAATTTTCCAACGTTTGAATTGTCGAAAATGTGTAAATATAGTTTTGCGAGGAAAATTGAACGTGATGCAAATAGAAACAGAATTATTTTACGTTTGAAATTTACGTTTAACGATTGTGATTACAGTTTGCGTGGATGTATTTTATAATTATTATATAATAAGTTGTATTTCATGACGATTATAAAGGACCTTCTCGTAAACCAATATGGAGTGAGTCTCGGTGGGATTAGTCGGAATTAGGGTATTTTGTAATTTTATGGAATGTCGATAAAATAATAACCGTTAATGATAAACACGAGCACTGCAAACCATTTATTTAATGCAAGCTATGCTTAATATGGTGTCTTCGGAGTGCCTTTAGTGAAGGTAGTGGCTAAATTATCATTGTATAAACATGATAAGTATGAAATATTCTTTCATTAAAATATAATGCCCGCATTATGCTATAATCCGATTATCATACGTGGAATAATGAGATCAGATGTTAAAAAATCATTTCAAAAGTAACATTTTTCACCGGCGGTCTTCGCGCCAATGCTACCGCACATTGGGATATTTCGGTATTGTTTTTACTCGCAAAATGGATTGCTTTATTAAAGACCGCCCAAAAGCATTAATATAGATATAACTTAAACAGCAATTTCTTCCTAATTCAACGCGGAGGCTTCCACTTATTCTTATTTCCAGACACTTTTAACCATAGCTTTATTTTTACTTCTACTTCTGTTTTTTCTTTTTTATTTATTAAACAGCCCAGCTTGAAAGTGCGAATTCCATAATCTCGAGCGTCACTTTAAGAAGTTGGAAAATTGCACGCTCAGTGTGTCTGATGCAAGTCACAGGATCACCGACGTATAGCGACGCCTTTTCGTATTATTCGATGTCGGTGGACTCTTTTACTCCTCTTTCGTATTCCGATTGGAAAAAAACTAAAGAATGACTCGTTGAAGTTCCATCCTAAACGGCTGAAAAAGATTTCTCTACATAGCACATCCAACGGGCATTAAGAAGTTCAATTAATTTTACTAATTGAACGGCCGTCAGACAATAACACTGCGCAATTATTTAAGTTCACGGATTAATGGGCAGAACTTGTGAATTTTCGCACGCCGAAGAATTTTTTCGTAAACGCTTCCTTTATTCGACAACTCATTTTCAGTATCAAGCAGTAAAATTGTTTGAATAAAATCATTACCAATTTTATTCAAATTTTTGTATGGAATTCGATCAATTTTATCAGTGCAATTTACTGAGTAGCATTTTATACATTTACTTCCTACGTATAAATATTTACTATAACGTAATTTATTCATTCGCCCTTTTATCGCGATTTCACAATCAACCATCTACAAGTATGACGTTGCGTTAAATATATTTAAATTAAACATTAACCGATTTCTCAGATTTCCGTGCTCCGGGTATCACGAAACCGTGCGGTATAGTTTGCCCTGATAATCAAGTAAAATTTCATCGCGCGGTCGTAATTAGAGAGGCGAACGAAAGAAAGATTCGATACGAAAGATTACCCTTTTCGCCTAACAATTTCATTCCCGATTTCGCCGGCATTAAGCTGCGATGAACATTTCGTCCCGATTCAACGTCAGTCGCACGATTCTAAATAGAATTGCCGCGAAACAAAAATCGCCGTCTAACTCTGCATCGCAATTTACATCGATCGTGCACAGTAAAATGTTTCGCGACTGCATCGCAAGACAATAATTTTAGATCAATTATTCAGCGGATGTCTACCCAGCATTCAAATTATGATGAGCACATTGTTATCGACTCGTCATGAAGTATGCAAAATCGGAGCGTAAACTCGGAACGGTATTTAATTAGCGTCCATGTGACGCAAGGCGCATTATTAAAATGCACGCGACAAAAAAAGCAGCTCGACTTCTCGTGTCAATCAGCCATGGCGTTTGCTTTTTACACGTAACCTTTTTCCCGTCTGCGAAGTAACAAGCGAAACAAATTTTTAATCGAAAAGCGCCGTCCTGTTATTATCGCGAGCACAATTTTTCGATTAATTAATTGCCGCGTGATCGCCGCTGTTTCCATTTCGTTTAAACATGCCAGTGCTCAATTTCTTGGCGGACTTTTTCGGAGCTGCGACACGTGGCGATTTAAAGCGCTATTACAGCGGCCCCGATTTTGACGCGTTCGACGCGAATCGATCGCGGGTCATCAGTTCGAAGCTCCAGCGCAATTACGCATCGGAGCAAGTTTTCGCGATTTATTCTCAGCCGTTTGTTTATTTTTCGCCGGTGCCTTGAGAGTGACCCGGTTTTTGTCCGCGTAATGGCACAGACCAAGTCTGCGTTATTTTCGGCGTGTTAAATGAGAAATATTTGTGACCGAACAAAGTGGTAGCTGAATTAACGCGCGCAAAGTGTATTAAAAATTAAATACCTAAATTACGGAGGAGATCGATCGATGGAAAAAAGCGCTTGCGGATGCAAAGCAGATGAAAGTTATATATTCGAGGATGTTTGACGGAACAAAGATTTCAGGGACACCCGAAAATTGGCATTATCGGAGTCATGAAATCATCGGTTCCTTTATATTGTAAAGGATGTAGAACTTTTTTGCAGTAAAATTTTTTTTATTAATTTTATTTGAGAATGTATAGATACGCAAGCCATTAATGTTTACCGCATAAATCAGAAAGTAACTGCCTGGCGTATTCACGTAGAATTCATAATAATTTTAGTTTTTCTCGTTGTTCTATCTCTTTTCGTCTAATTTGCACTCTGACGGAAAAAACGGGAAATACTATGTTTTAGAGAAGAATCAGTGGTATGAATGGCTATAACGTCAGACTGCAGGATTACGTTTATAAAAACCTAGAAAAAGCTTTTTTCGTACTTACTGCTGATTTTTGTTGATTACATATTGTTGTAGGCAAGCGCATTTTGCGAAATATACTTTTATTTTAACACTCTTGGTTTAGGTGAAATATTTGAAATACCTTAAATTCTTGCACAAAAGATTTTTGTCTGCTGTAAATAATGTAAAGTGAATATTAATTAAAGTAATATTAATTCTGAAATGTATTACATAATTGAAAATCGTTTGCCTGCCTACAAAAATGGAATTCAATTAATTACATTGTAAATAAAATGATGAAAGTCGTTATTACATGGAATGAAATATGAGATATAATACGTTATAAGAGAACTGCTGAAAGTAAATCATAGCCATCGTCATCAAAAGAGAACTATTGGGTCGATTGGTGAAGATTTCATTTCCTATTGTAAATACAAATTCTTTTAGAAATTTTATGAAGTAAACTTGCAACAAGGATAAATGATTAAACTAATCGCGGAGATATAAAAATATACAACGATTTTTTTTCAATAATCCAGACCAAAATCACTAACTAAATAATATGTGTTCGTATTGATCAAAGAAATCTAGTTTACCAATAATAATATAACTTGAATATCGCAATTAAATTACTTATAATCTTGACAACGTCTTGAAACGAACACTTTTCTAAGTTGGAACCTTAACGTTAACCTTTCGGTGCTGATAAAAAGTTAAAAAAATAATATGTTAAACTTATTTCATGAACGAAACAGTAAACATTCCAATAGCGTTGTTAATTAAGGAGACTATGATTCGTAGCTAATAAGAAACTGACAGCCTCGTAAAGAAACTGTAGTAGACAGGACAACCAGTAGCAGCAGGCACTAAGCTATAATATCGTTATAGTCTTATTGGTGCGATAAGGCTAAACGCGAATTACAATGTATATTACATAATACGTAAGCATACAGCACAATTATGATTTTCGACAAATCAAATATTTGGGAATTTGCATAGCGATGCACAGTAATTTGCAATGCATACATCGTTAACTTCTTCGTAAATGTTATAAAATTTGATATTAAATTAATTTCAAAATGTGATGTTTTCTGTTTGCTCGCCATTGGAGTGTTTTATAATTAAGTTATTCCTACACTATAAAAAATGCGAACATTATCTATTAACATATCTTGTTGTGTAAATTTTCAGAAAATGTATGAAATTTCTCCACTTACACCACTTACAACATCGCTCTCCATTTACGGTGTAAGATAGAACAGTTCTCATATTCATTGAAATTTTAAATGGAAATTGAATTTGACAGGAATTATGAATTAAACATTGAAGTAACACTAAACTACAAAAGTGTTCTGCATTATGTATTGGTAAAATAAACACCTTATATTCCCTGAGAAAGCTAATAATTTGATCACCTTTAACAGTCATCCTATAATATCTATTTTATATCCTAAATGAAATTGTTCGAAACTATATAACACAATCACGAAATAAACATGATAAATTATCTAGCCGAAGCCATTAATTGCTCGTTATTTTTCGAGCATAAATACCCGAATTTCAATGCGTGCATTTCACACCATCATTGCTCACATAATTATTTAGGTCATTATAACCAAAATCAATCAAACTGACATCAGCGTTCACTCGGATAAATGCTCCGCCGAGTCCATGTTTTAAACTTATCGACTAATAATTGCTTCACTAATAATACAATCAACGTGTCGTTACTGTCACAAACTCGTTCCCACAAAAAGCTGCGCAGTTCACGTTTTCGTTATGCTAATTAAAGCGAATCAACGCATGCGACAGAATGCTCCCCCTTAATGATTTTTCGTCGCTTTCTTATAAACAATGGACCGATGCCTATAGGCATCGGTTCATTGCGCTAGCAAATTTCATTGATCATACCAATAATTCGTATCGATAATCTCATATAGATACCCATGAAACTCATTGATCGCCCGGTTAATTTATCGAACCGGCTAACATAACTCACCGAAGCGGAGTGGCGAATCTCAAAGGAGCGTGAACTTTAAAAACGGTTTTGTCCGCTGTTTACAAACGCAATTTATCGCTGCCGTTCGAATTAATCGTTTCACCGACAGCGTTCCTCGATGCACTCGGCATTGCGCGTTCGGCTCGCCATTAACCTGTCAACGCGGTATCTCGAGACGACATTTTTTTTCTCCCCACCGAAATCCGAAACTTCGATCTTGAAGAACAACAGTTCGCCCGGAGAAAAAACGATCTATCCAGCATAACGCGATTACAAGCATCGGGGTGTTTTCGCGCGAGATTACTTCTCCTAAGGTAGCACGTTAATTGTTATCAACGTTGAGTCAACGTTTCCAAAATCCTTGAATCAACGTTGGTTCTACGTTGCTGGATCAATGATTCGATGTTAAGATAACTTACGAATGTCAGGGTTGGGGTCAAAGTTTTCAGCAAACGGTGAATCAACGTTGAGTCAACGTCGATCCAAGGTTGAATCAACGTTATCGGCTCAACGATGAATTAACATTGAGTTATTTATAGGGCTGTTATCGTGGGCGGATAATTCGTCGCGTAACGCAAGTTTGATAAACTCGTTCCCAAAATTGAAATCAACGAAAACGAGCGCACAAGTCGAACGTGCTAAGCGAGAAAGATGCGCCATTGATCACTGCGTTACGTTTATAATTAAGTCGCCCGACGCATCCGATAATGGGATGGCGGTGTCACGCAGAGAGTTTCGCGGCGCGGTTTGACAATGCGCATGTAAATTCGCGGACAAAAAGCGGCGGGGTTTTATTTCGCGTTTGACAGTTCGAGCTCGCGTCTCCGCGGAAACCGAGTTTTTCGTCGTTTTTCTTTCGAGCAATAAACACATATTTTTTTACCGCAAACTTGGTTTCCTGCGACTGACATTGATTTCATGGGTGTATGTTAATTAGATTGGGTACTGACGGGCGAAGAAAAAAGGCGGTTTTGACGCACACAAATTTTCGATTTACTTTAGCGTATATATGACGACGAGGCGTTTGACTTGAGAAAACGCGTTTCCCGAATACGCAAGAAACTTATAAATAACGCCGACATTTATGATCGCCACGATGCACGCGCCGTATATAACGACGCCAATAACGCGCCGGCTGGATGTATTGTCACAGTATCAATTTTATTGACGCGCGCGCGAGAAAAAAAATGGCCGGGCTCTGGCAGCGCGCAAATCGACGAGATCCCGGCGATCGAGATGAAGAACCAGTGCGACTCATAAAAGCGGATCTTCGGTTTCGATTCATATTCGTATAATAAAGCTAGATGGGGGGCCAAGCAATTCCCCTCCTGGGCATTGATGGGTAATATCCAATGTGGAAAAATATAATTGACGATATGATATGAATTATTACAACAGTTATTATAATTTATTTATCACCATTATTTGCTTTTCGTAATTACTGCACAGTTGACTTCGAATGTTTGAAGATTTGATCCCTCGTCCCTGGAAGTATGAAACTTGAATCTTATCTCTAACTTACAGCGTTTTTTACAGTACAAGTTGAAATAACACATATTTGGCAATAACTGGGTTACGTTGGGCCAATTTATTGCCAAGGCTGGGCCTTTCTCTGGTATTCTTTGAGCGAGATATTACATTTGAACATTCACGGAGTTTTTCACAGTAACTTCATTAAAATTAAAACTAATTTCATTAAATGAAAAGGATCTAAGTAAATCGCAAGTATGCCATTTAGTTTATATAACAAATTTTAACAAAAAAATATTCTAATTTGTTCCATTTTGGTAAGCCACACCCCTTAGTCAGACCTCAATTGAGCGATATTTCACTCACAAAATCATTAACAATTTACACCAAACCGCTAAACTAAATTCCGGACATTTTTAACAGTGTATTCAGGGAATTAACGGAATGAACAATTAACAGCATCAATCCGTAAACTTTTTAATACGTTCCTTTGCAAATACTATCACGCGCGTATGCCGCCCAAATAATGCTCTTGGACGATTTGAAGCGACCTCCGTTAAAAGTGTTTTTGAATTGCGGCTTTCAGAATCCCGTGAGAAATTATCTCATTTCAAAGTCAAACATCGGGAATGGAAAGTATATTTAAAATAAAACTCTGCCGCTCCGAAAAATAACTCGCGCTCCAATTTGCGCGATTTTACAAATGTTAAGTTTAATATCATTCGGATAGGGCGCGGCTAAAAGTCGGATCCCGCAGTTTCGGCGGTGAAATTTTTTTCGCGCCACTCGAGCGACGCGACCAAGCACGATGAATCGCGGGAAAATGCAACCGAGATTTCGTATTCATTCAGCGATTAATGGAGTGGTATTGCGACGGCTTGTGCAGTTGATATGTTTATTGGTTGGCGCGAATTAAGCCCGAATGACGACCCGCGATGTCGTTCGTCAAATTCGGATAAAAAGATAATGCAGGGCGTGAAATGGCAATAAGGTATCGCACCGGCGAACGCCGGTTTGACGGTGACGGTTGCGCAGTTTCGATACCGCTGACGTGCTTTACGCATGTGTGAACACGACTACAATTATAGGGTTGATTTGAAATCAATTAGAAAGTGGCAGATTTAGGAATGAGGGGAGGGCAGGATAACATGCGGCAGATGGGCGAAAACATTGAAACGTTGGTAATTAATTTAGTTGGACTTGAGTTTTACCGTTTGGTTATTTTCGCGCACATTGAAAATCAAACAGAAAGGTTCTGTCAATAACAAAAACTGATAATGAAATTATGTTCGAATAATGAAACTCGTGAACTCGAGCTGTTTAAGGGCGCCGCTCATAAAGTCACGAACTTATTTCAGCGAAGAATTTTCATTTCGCCCGTAAAAATTGTATAAAGATTTTCAACGGGCTTGTTAATTAAGTAAACAAGATTATTATCGTTGTAATGGCGAGCTTTTTGCGGGGAAATTGAAAAAAATCGCAATTTGCAGTTTGCTACTTATATGGTTAAAAAAGACGCATTATGTAGCTCTGTCTAATTAAATGCAATATCTGGTAGTCAAATTATGAATGCGCTCGAAAAGTGTGAACGGGTGGAAACGGGTTGCGATTGATTGAATGTGCGAATAATTATCATTTTTGCATGGATAAACCGTTATTAACAAGTCAATCACTTAAACGAAATGAAACATCATGATTTTTAAACGTCAACGTTATTAATTATAAACAGAGTGTAATTGTATTACAGTGAATTATTCAAATATGTATTAAGTTATGGGTATGAATTACTGTATCGATTATTTTGGGTGTATGTAAATTATCACCCTTCCGACATTTTGTTAGGTTTTGTTCTGCGAATCCTACAACTTTTCAATCGTTTTGTAAACCGCGAATGAAAATTAATTAACACTGGAACATGAAAATACTCATCGTCTGTCAACGTCTAGGCTTATGTCAATTGATTTTTATTCAGAACTTTGCTTCTAAAAGCAGATTGCACTTTGAAATTGTTGATATCTGACAATTAAAAGTGGAAATGGAACAATCAACAATGGTTTTGGCGAGCAATGAAAGTTCATGGCACTCAATCAAAATTTGATTTTCTTTTGTAAAACCCGAAAGCTCGGTTATTATATCGCCGTCGCGCATGTTTTACAAAACAGTTCATTTTCGTCGTAAATTTCAATACAAAAATCCACGTTTACAATATATCAATCTAATTAATCTAATCAAATGTCATAACGTCAAATCACGTTCGATCGAGGATAGTTACGCAACACAACACGTTTCGCAGACATCATTATTAACAATCATTACGGATGTTCTGTTGTGTGAACTGATCAAACACAATTTGTAACTAAAGAATTTTACATAATTACGCCAGATTACAGATGATTATCGTCTGCGATGAGTTGTAAAATTAGAGAAAATATAATTTGACTGTATTTGCAAAAAACAGTGGCTGCTACCAAAATATTCATTAATGCACATTTCAACAAAATTATTATTCATATTTATGTGCATAATAAACATACGATTATTAAAATAACGTACTTCTATATACAGAAAAATATTGATAAAAATAAGAATAATTGGTATTGTAATTCGAAACTCGTATTGTTAAAGGTTTCTATAATTACACTTTACATTTATCCATGTTTTGGTAATGTAATTCGCTTTGAAAATATAAAATGAATACGTCCTCCTTTTCCTTGGTTTACGTATGGAATTTTCCCAGAAACAATACTCAATAACGTTTACTGCTGAACAACTTAACCTCCTTTCGCGTGTAAGAGATAAAGTAAAAGAACCATTACCTGTAAAATGAATAAAATATACTACCGTACGCAGAATCACACTAATAATACATGTATATAAAATACTTTTATAGATATATCTCGGTCTTACGTGAAACAGTGTAGGAAAATTCTTGAGTTTTGCGTTATTTGAAAAATAATAAAAAGTCTTTCGTCTTTCCTACGAAAACCATACTTCTTATTTCTATTACTTTTAGTTTTTAAAATGAATAAAATCATATCAAAATCAAACATGATTTTTATTCACAGACACGACAACAATTCATATTTAAATATTTACCAAGCCCAAATATGTAACACGCTACCATCTCTGCACGTCGTAGCATGTATCTTTCCACGTATCCCAATTTTTCCTCCCATAAAGTTGCACGTACAATAAAGCCGACGTGGTTTTACAAACTTGTTCACATTAATATTTGGGACCGCGTTTCGGAATACATATTATACGTTAATATCGTGCTTTTAATAATCTCCGCGCCGCAAGTAAATGTCAGTAAATTAGCCGGATAGTTATGCGCGGCCCTCAAAACAAAGCATCGCAATTTTCGGTTGGTTGTAAGCTGCCGACCGCCGACAGTGTCGGGGCATTTTTCGCGCGTCGCAAATATAATTCGCGACGTTTGCCACGTCTTGCCGCTTAATCTCGTGAGACGGCTAATCCACGCGCGACGCGTTTAATCAACCCGCCGCACCTGACTAACCCGATTCCGATCGTGTCGCGGCCCAATTGATATTACCGTCGATCGCCGCGCGCAGCGATAAAACATTATTTTTGTTTTAGTTGGCAAAAATAGGTTAGTGCGCGGACTCGTTATGAAATCAAGCTAAATGAATTATTACAAATAACTCTCGTCGGCTTTCAACTTGCCAGGCCGATGATCCTCCGCGCTGCAAAAAGTAAAAGTCACAATTCCGGAATTGAGTTTCGCAATTATTTAATAAAGCGTCGAATGCAAATGCACAGCGGCGCGCAATTGACTAAGTTATGGTCGTTTAATGTTATTGATCGAAAAAGGAAAATTAAAATCAATAACGCGATTTCGCGACGACAAATTCTGCCTCTCATTCACTGAACGCTTCGAGTTAATGATAAACAGTTTAAAAAGGAAATCATGCAAAAATAGTGCCGCTATTTTTGTCACTCCACTCGATTCGCCAATTAATCATTCCATCGATCGTTGTTCCTTTGACGCACTTCACGCGAATTTCGCTGAAAACTGCGTGGCAGAAATAAGTCGAGTTGGTACAGTCTAACTCCGTGATTTGGGTTACTGATTTCTATTAAAGAGCCATTCTTTCCTCGAGCTCTGATAAAAACGATCCCCTAACACTGCAGGCTCCACTGAAGGCTCGAACAAAGTGTTTATCGCTATTTTATTATCCTCATCCGTCGATTGAAAACTTGCGCTTATCAGCATTAAATTGTTTGCAACGCGTTGCCGACAGCGCAACTCCGTGACTAAGACCGCGGTTCTTTAATCGTGCGACAGCAATTTGAAATTCGAAAAACGCAAAGCTGCGCTCGCAATCAATTACCGTGGTGTCACGGAAAGAACAGCTTTTCCATTATTCCGTTAAGTACTCGCCAGGGGAGATTGAGCGTGCAATTATTAAGAAACAACAATAAACGCGTTTGCAATAAATTTCGCGCGGCATCGGCGAGAAAAATTGTTTACCAGCGTGAAAGTGCTCAAAGCCCTTTGCTCCTGGCCGCGATTCGATTAACAAATCATTGTCGCCGGGAAGACCGAGCTTACCTAGAAAAAGAGCGCGGGAGATGAAAAAATGCGCCACCAGAATGCGCCCAATTCAATCATCGATCGGACACACGTTCCTGACTTAAGACGCGAAGCGACACTCAGCGGCACGTAAACTGATCGAATTAGCTCTTGGCTACTTATGTTCCGTGGCTTTCGGCCGGAACGGAGATTCGATTGAAAGTTTGGCAGTGATCTAGGACGGACGTGCAGACTCGCTGCGATACACATACACGCGACCCCGAGAATGTCCCGCTCAAAGCAAAGCGCCGAGATTCCTCGCAGCTCATTAGCGACGAAATCCCGTCTCATTTCCTACCGCCTGCAAAAACCCATTCACCTTTCCCGGGCTCTCGAACACACATCCGAGACCCCAAAGACCCCCGCTCATTCAGCGCCAAGCTCTCCATCCCTTAGTCAGCGCAACCGTCCCCAAAAAGACCGGCTCAGTCCGTCCGACCGAACGCCGACCTCGACTACTTGGCGCAAAAAGCCCGTCACTCACCGTGACTGAACTGGTTGCTGTTCGCGATGACCCGCTCGGCGTTCTTCCTCGCGATGAAGAACCACTCGCTGCTGTTGCTCAGGTACTTGTACTGAACCGCCAGGTCCTTGACCAGCACGCCGTCCTGGTTGGGCAGCCGGTGCGCGAACGGGCAGTACAGCCAGCGGTCCGCGTACTGCAGCTTGTCGTAGCAGTTGCCGGCCGCGAAGATGTCCTCATCAAACTCCACCATGGACAACACGAACGCGTGCAGCAGGTACTCGGAAGAGATCATCACCTCCGGCGCGTACTTCCAGAGCCTCGTTAGCATGTTGGCGCGGTTGACCGCGAACTCGGCCTCCAACCGGAAACGCTCCTGGGCATACTGGTCTACGACACCCTCGCCCAGGTTGAGGTCCGTGCCGGCCGTGCAGTTGTCGCCCAGCAGGTGCTGGTTCTCGATGATGCGTAGGAAGCGCGTGACGATGTCGTTCTGACCATGCTGCCGGTCCGCCCGGCTGCGGGGGGCCTTCTCCGACACGTTCCTCGCCTCCTCGGGATCGGCGAACTCGTAATTGCCGCTGTCGCTGAACTCCGTCGAGTTCCTTTGTTCGTCGTCGTGAAACGCACTGAGCGACTCGTTCTCGCCCGAAGTGTCTTTATCTCGGAGTCTGAAGGGAATCGAGCCATTGAGCGGCTTCGAGTAGCCGTCGTCATCGATCGTCGCGTCAGCGGCCTCTTTCGCCTCGAGCGGATCGTTGGTCTCGTTGAGCGGCGCCGGGGTGGTCCGGGCCCGTCTCGCCAGTTGCTCCTTGTCGTCCTTGAGGCGGGCGAAGTGGTTCCGCGAGCGGCCGTGCCGGATCAGCGTGGCCGGGGGCTTGTCCTTGTCGTCCTTGTCCGGTACGGGGTCGTCCTTGTCGAGCCGGGGTTCCACCAGTTTGCGCTCGATGAAACCGGGCCGGTGGTTCTGCTGGTGGTGCCGCAGCAGCTCCTTGTAGGACTTGTCGGCCATGGCGTCGCGCGGCGCCAGCGCTATAAGCGCTAGCGCCACGGCCCACGCGGCCCCCGTTCGCATGCTGGCTCACGCTGGCCCCATCCGGCTCACTCAGTTCACGGTGGCGTCGCGGATTTTCCCATTAGACCCTCACAGAATGAACGACCGGCAACTACCTCCGAGCCATGTCTGGCGCCAACGGCGGCTTTCGGTTACGAGAAACGAGCGATAAAAAAATTTGCGGCAACTACAAATGGACCGATCTACGGCCGATCGGTATCGGTAGTGGCGCCAGACGGGGAGGATTGGCAGTTTGGCAGGATTGGTCGGATTGGCGAGGGGTTTCAGGGATTTATTTCGGAAGGAATGCTGGCGGAAGGGAGCGATCGGATCGGCGGATCGAAGCCCCGGGGGACGAGCGGCTGTTGTCGCGGGGGATGCGCGTTGATTGGGCGCCGCGGCGTTGCATGCGCTTCCGTGGGGTCTTGACGCGAATGCACGCGGAACTAAACTGAGGATTGCAACGCGCTACCCTCCAAAGTATTTGAGTAGATTCTCACAGGGCGCATGTTCGCTTGCAGTGCATCATTGGGTAGCAGTGGCCTACTGTTGCAACTTTTTCGGCGTCACGGAGAACTGGCTAATAAAAACGGTTGCGGGAGGAATGCGCGTGGACGCGCGTTCGATTATTATTGATGGCCGATCGCGGGAAAAATGGTCACAAGGCAGGTGGAGTTTTTCGTTCCTTGCGGGGGCGCACGCGCGAGAGGTGGCGGCGTTTACGACGCGGCGGCTTTTTTAGGCGGTATCATTTTTTATGGACACTGTCGCTGGTTCGCGTAAATATGTTTTTAGTGTAGAAAGATAGATCGATGGAATTAAACGAGAAGATACATTTTGTTTGCCGTTGCAACTTCGGTGATACTTTTATGTCGCGTAATTTCGGATTGCGGGTCATAAAGTGACCAGTTTTCAATGTATGAAAAAAGGGTCGTCCTCATACCGATGTCGAGATAAAGAGGTAAAATTTTTAATTCTGCGATTAAACATTTCGGCGTGGAGTGCAAATGCACGTTACGTGTTTGAAATAAATAAGCAAAAGTGTGTTTTTTCAGTCGGACTGGAATGAAGGTGTTATACAAATTATAGTACCGAAGCGTGGCCGAAGTGAACGCTTGCCGCCCTGCAGACCAATTACGGGGTTCCATTAAGGGTTCAGTTATTGTGCGTTTTGTTGCGCGGTTGTTTCACCAAGACGTTTGCCACTTCGGTATTCTTATCTGATGTGAAAAAGTGTAGAACGCGCACAATAAGCAGTTAAATTTCATTCCGCGAGACGGGGTTATTTCGGTACTTGTTTCGAGACATGCACGCTTGGTTATTCGATGACTAATCACCCCAGATCGACCGCGATAACGCTGAAAATTGTGGCGCTACATTTATAATCGAATGCCCGAACTTTCACCGGTGACCTTTATGATCCACACATTCGAATCTGAGCAGATACGCGAAATGCGAAACTCAAGTGAATTATCTATTGAAGATTCATGAATACTATGGAAGTTGCAATTTTAATAGTATGCGACTAAGGCATCGTAGGCAGGGGATAGTATAAAAGTGTATGAAAATTCGGGAAAACTTTCATCTTCCTTTACAATAACGTAAAGTCGTGCAGCACGAACGATCCCAATTCAGACTTATTTATAAGAAATGTTATGCTCGCAAAAATATAACGCCTTCTTGATGTTTGATATAAATATTTAACCGCGCAATTTCAAAAAAAAATGTACAGATTCGTTCGCTCAAGAAGGTATTGTCCAAGAAGTGGTGTTAGAAGACAACATTTGCCAAAATTAGGGTAATTTGCGTTGATTCATTTACACATTTTTCAACCGTACATTTCTAACCCAGTAATGTAGTGTAGATATTCAATACGTTCTATTTGCAGTATTTTTCGTATGTTTTCCAGGCAGGAATTCGACCTGAAAATTGCTCCGTTCCTCTCGATCCTTAATCAATTTTTCAGCAGCAAAATTATGATGGAATGTAAAACTACCTGAAATCGAATGCATCTTCAAGTATCTTATCTCGAGCGCTGAAATATTCACTTCGGCGGTTTGTCGATAGTTTTCGTTCGAGTTAATTTCCATGCGTTTTTTCGAATTCCCACACACATCTCAAATATACAATGATTTAGACCGCAAGAGAACAACTTTTGTAGTTTGCTACGTTGATTAAAGTAATTCTGGAATTATAGATGATGCAACTTTATACATTTAGAATATTTTCTTTCTTTTAAAAATGTAACTTTTTTTCTTTTTTTTATAGAGGAGAAACATAATCTCATTCTGCCAAAACACTTCCTTCGTGCGTCACACCTAACTTTCTTGCTTTAAGAAAGTTCTCTTAGTTCAACGCATTTTATTCTTGACTTTCATTATTCTTGGTTCAATGGGCGAAATATTTTACAAGTCTGCTCGCGGACGAAAAACAATATTTAATTACTCTGACAACTACGAGTAATGAAGTCGAGCTGCAAAAAGAACTCAACATAATGAAATTTTTTTCGAATAAAATTTTATTAATTAAGGCATAGCAGATATCTTTTATTTAATATACGAGATGTATTATTAATTGAAATTACATTTTTATCCATATCTTTATTCTATAAAGATGCAGATAAATATATAATTTCACTGGGAAAACTAATTCGTCAAAGCTACGAAAAATGCGTACACTTTGCGATATATATCGTAAAAGGTACGAAGTTTTCGCAGCTTTTACGAATTAGTTTTCTCTGTGTACAATTAATAATACAGTTCAGTTACTCTCATACTCATCAGTTAATTTCTAATTTTATTTTTTAAATCCTGCTAATGTCGGATATATGGTAAGATTGGGTAAAAATGATCAGGTTAGAATTTTTGTTTTAAAGTTTGAAAAAATGTGTTTTTCGTAAATTTTAATTAAGTTTATGTTCTAATTTGTCTATTATAAAGAATAAAACAGGTAAAGAAATAATTTATTAATTTTTAAATTGATTCCAAAGACCAAAAACATTATTACCCCATTTGACCTTTAAAAATTGATAAAAAGCATTTCGTGAAGCTGTGGTAACAACTCATTCAATCATTGTAACACTCAATTTATCACGCAGTTACTATTAATTTCAAGTAATTCAATTTAAATAATTTAATACATTTCAGAAAATGCGTAACGTGAGTGTTATATCGCCAAATTTTCGGTTTCCAAGTATGATATATTATTACATTTTCATTCAATACCAATAAATAATCGTTCCAACAATGAATCTGTTTATTAGTTTTATTGATATTGCGAAATAACTGTTACATCATGAACGCATAGAGTATCTATACAAGCTAAATTAAATCTTAATATCTTCGAAATGAACTACCCCATCTGAAAGTTAATATTCATTATTTGGATTCACTATTTGCAATTTTGAGTTTTTCGCTGTTTTAATGTATCCCTACTAGCACATTAAGGTTCGTACATTTGATTAAACTGTATTTATTTGAAGCTTGTTCCTGCTCGGAAAAGGGGTATTTTAACTCAAAACAGTGAGTTCTGTCGTGCCGGCCGTTTTTGAATTAATTTTAAACAACTGCCCACTTAAGGCACAATTACCGCCCGCCGATAGGATCTAAACGAACGTATGTGATTCCAAGTTCTCTCGGCACTTCACAGCCGTATGCCTTAACCGGCGTCGACTTTCCGGGATTTCACCTCGTCGCTGTACTACCAACTTGTTCGGCTTTATTTTACCTACTTGACGATACGAATCAGAAATCTTTACGTACTCAGTTAACTCAACAAAGACTATTACTCGGAGTTTATCAAACGCGCATAAAGTCGGATATCCGTGTCGGGCGGAAGAATTTTGCTTTATGAGCTGCGCAAAACGCTTAATGCAAGGTTTCCGATGATAATCTTCGGAAACCTTGTATTAGTTGGATTCCGATTACTTCACGTTATAAATGACGTCTGCTATTAGGAAACGGTCCGTGAGAAGTTCGCAACTTATTTTTTATTTAAAGGAAAAATTGCAAAAATGAAACTCCAGGCCGCGCGAGATAAAGCAGAGCTCTTAGGATATGAATCTGGTGCCAAAGTCCGAGACTTTGACCAGTGCGCGTGTTTTTTTGATACACCGGCAGTTCGCTCCAAATGCAATTCTTACAACGTCAGTCAGGGAAATGGGAGTGACGGCCCTCTATTCGTGACAACTTGCCTCGTTTTTTCGCATTCAATAATCATACTCAAAGACGACGTCGAAGCACTAAACCTGCAGATAGTTGTCAAAGAAATTTGTCTCGATCTTGAAAGTTCATCCATCTTCACGTTGGATATCTTTTCAGTTTTACTAAGACAATTAAAATGCACGTGGATAAAAGTTATAGCACATTTTACTAAAAACTGTTGAGCACAGAATGAACATATCTATAAAATAGTAAAAATGGTTCAATTAATATACCATTTTACCGAACTATCTGGTAAATTTAATCGAAAGTTTAGTAAACGCTTGTAGAAATAAAATCTTTGAAAATACCTCTGAAAATTGCTCAAAACCTCTGAAATTTGGAATTGTAAGAGTTTTTCAGAGAGAAGACTGAAAATCTATGAAAATCTATGAAATATTCTAAAAGAAGTACGACAGTATAATCAGAATTTTTCAGAGATTTTCATACATTTCTCTGAAAATCTCTGAAAAACGCTGACGGTTCCAATTTTCAGAGGTTTTCAGAGATTTTTTTTTAATTTCTAGGAATTTTCGGAGGTATTCAGAGATTTTCAGATTTTTTCAGAGCATTTTTCAGAGATTTTATTTCTACAAAATCTCTACTACGCCATCGGTAAATAGCTGAAAACACGCGTGACAAATGTGAAATAATTGCGCCGCGTTGACGGCATGTAGAAAAAATGCTCGACGAACTTTCTATGTGCCCTCGCAACATCACACTTCGGTAAGTTCAAATTATCTCCGCACTTTACTATCGCACATTTCATGTTCTTCCGCCGTATTGTTTTGCCGCATGGACAAAAGGTGCGCGAAAAGGAACGCAATCATAACGCTACGCTCCTTCCAAGTTGCACCGCCGGAATTTCACCAATTCTATTTCGCGCGGATTTCACCGTTACAATCGCGCCATCAATTACACGCGCGGAAACAAACCATAGCGTTTTCAAAATTTTATCGGTGCCCTCGATTCTCGCAAACCCGAATGGTTACTCGAAATCGAACGTTTCGTTGTTTGACTTTGCGAAAATATTGCCGCGGAATATCGAAACTGGACGGTCGGTTTGTGGGGAGAGACTGGCGGCGTTACAGAAGTTACCAACAACGTAAGACCATTCGCTGCGAGTTGCACTTTTAATACGCGATTCTTCCACTCGAAATGAATCGAGTTTGTTGAACACTTCGTCTTACGGCTGCTGCGAAAACATAACTGATGTTTTCGCATTCGAAGGCAAACCACTGCGCAAACAAAAAGAATTGCGCATCGACTGTTGCGTCGAAGTTAAAAATCATTTTTGCACCAGCACCGATTTTGCAAATTGCTAACAGCCCATTTCAACTTGCCGTCACTTCGGCCAGGAAAACGGCGACGGGAATGTCAGTATTAAAGTGAAATGGGACAACTTTTTCGTTAAAATCGTCGAGATGAGTTTGTACAGTTTTTCCAAAACTTCTTCGGAAAGGTCTTGTTTTAGATCAAAATGACGATTTACTTAATAGGTGAACTGTAATGTGGACTTTGCGACTGACAAAACTAGCTAACTAATAAAATAACTAATAAAACTAACGAAACTAGCGAAACTAAGAAAACTAACAAAACTAAGAAAACTAACGAAAGTAACAAAACTAACAAAACTAACGAAAGTAACAAAACTAACAAAACTAACGAAACTAATAAAACTAACAAAACCTTCTTCAGAAAGACTTGTTTTAGATCAAAATGACGATTTACTTGATAGGTGAACTTTAATGTGGATTTTGGATCGTGAAAAAAATTGCGGTCGAGCGTTGTCAATAAATTATAGGATCATAAAAACCGAAATCAGTGTCTTTTCTTGTTTCTCGCCCGTTTGCATCGTAATCGTTCGCAAGAAGTTCAACTGCTGCAACAACTTGGTCGAATTGGATAATATTTTAAACTCCGATCACGACCGAATCAGAGTCGATAGGGGTTGATGTTAGCCAGGATCGCTCAAAACACACACTGACGCTGCCTCTTTGTTGCTCTTTGCAACTTTTCGTACTTCAAGTTTCCACTCGTCTTTACAACTTTTATAACGCTTGAAAGTGTAAAAAGAAAAAGTTTATTATTTTTTTATTGGTTGTTTATGTAACATGAAAGCGCGTTTGAGCAAAAAAGCCGCAGGTGGCTCGTTTTCCGGCGAAATTTCGGAACGTCGAGGAACGCGCGATTTTTACAATTTACGGGTTTACGGTTTTTTGAAAGTTCAAGCAACTTTTGTGAGAACGCCGTCTTTGAGCGTTTTCAATGAAACGACTCCGTCATTCAAGAACGCTGTTATTAAAATCCACCGCTGAGAGCGCTATTTCATTTTCGTACATTAAAATCGGCGTTTGACACGTTTTTATAATCGGAGTCAAACAACGAATATTTTTTGCGGATTTGCGAACACCATGTAATGGAGCATTGTTGACGTCACTTATGGAACGTTTAAAATTCAAAATGATTCGTGTTGATATTGTTGTGAAAGCTGTCGGGTTGAAAGTTTTCACTTAGTATGTATTTGACAATCCGAGGAGAATGTAGTATAAAAATTATGTAACAAAAATATACATTTTAAAGCAATAATTTAATGAAATCATTCAGTATCTTCGATTTTGTTTTACCATTCGTTACATGTAAACATGTTTTTAAAATTTAGAAAAATGGTTGCAATAAAAATTAAATTTTCTATTTTTCGCTAGATTAGATGACACCACCTGTAAAGGTAAATGAAAATAATACACTGAATATGCCATCAACGCAAAAAATGTGTTTTTTATATATAAAATACATTTTTTTATTCAAAGTGAATAGTAATAAAATTCAGTGTTATAGAAATGTAAGAATTATTTAATAAAGAAGAGTTAATCGGAAACGGTTTCAACAAATTGAATCTTAATTAAAAGTCGAGTTAATAGTCTTTTCTCTTCAATGCAGTTAATTGTATAAAACTGTATAATTTGTTTTTTAGTGACTTTTCGACGAGTACTCCATGCTACTTTTGCGAAGTTAAAATTTTTCTTGAAAAAACTACGTTCAACTTTGACGTTCAACGTTGTATGTTGTAATGCGTAAAAAAAGCCGAAGTTAATCATTGAAAATAAAAGTTCTTGAGAAAGATGCGAAATCAATATCGACGTTGCGGTAATATCACCCGAAGTAATATCGTTCAGAAAAAATGTTACAAACATCGCCATAAATTTTCTTTGAGAAAACCAGCCACAAACTCCTTATCATAAAACTTAACTTGAAAAGATCTCATTAGAACCATGATTATGCCCACAGATGTAGTTGCAGTGACATCACTTTTCAAAACATTTATTAAGCTCCTTTGAAGATGAATCATTTTTCATGAGATTCTTTTTTAATAAGTAAAAGTTCATGAGTGTACCTCCATTTTACTTTAACTCTTCAGACACTGTCGTAAAATATCGTAGGTTCAAATGTACTGACTCGGTCAGTACGGTGCAATAACTTTTTCAATATGCCAGATAATTATATGCAAAAATGGTAAGAAATGAAACTGATGCAACTTTGTGACTACGTAAATAAGTTTAATCGTAACAAATTCATTTTCAAATTGTTCAGTTCAAAGTTTTGTTTCTTTGAAAAGGTTATTGTGGACTCGTTTGCTCACTTTAACGCAACACATTTTTTACATGCGACATTACATATTATTTATCATTACTTCAGCATATTTTGCCTTCAGTTTATGTAATTAATTTATTTCCCGGTACTAAATGGCTTAAATATGTAACTGGTAATTAATTATTTTCTTCAAAGTAATTTATTTCAATAAACTTAATTAAAAAGATTTATACACACCACATTAAATTAATTGCATTCTCGAATAAAATATGCATATAATATAATTATAACAGACCTATGCCATTACGAAAGTGAAAATTAGTAGCGACCTAAAGCTATTGCTTCAAAGAGAAGTAAAACTAATACAGTAATGAATACGCGAATGAATCAAACATAATACAACCTTTTTTATCATAATCAAAACTTTATCAGATTTGATATGATATGTTCTGCTTTAGCTTCATATATAAGTCACATATAACATAGTCTGACCTTATTTCTCAATATTTGCAATAAATTAGCGGTAAATTGATCGAAATCTAAACTTTAATTCTGATGAAATTCTGATGACTCTTTCAAGAAATCTGATCCTAATCATGCAATATTTTTTTACTAGCACGATGTACACTAATCGTCCGTTGGTTTATTCGACCGTTCATTTGTGATTATCGACGCGGGATTCAATATTCAGCTACAGATTCATATCTCGGCACGAATTAATCTGAAAAGCACCATTCGGTAAAACAGATCGTGAAGAGAGCGAGGATAGTTAAGATCGTAAAATTTTAAGCGTTGCAATTGAGTTCATGTCAATTTCCTGATCGGCAAGATGCCAAACGCGATTTTTTATTCGTTTTCCCCGGCGGTCTGCAGAGCAAATGAAAACCGGCAGTGCCTCACGTATTAGACTATTTAAATGTACACCAACGTTTTGATTAACGGCAACGGTTATTGGCCCGCAATTGAACGACGCTTAATTTATCGGACGAACTGCAACTCTTTGTTTACAAACATTAATTTTAATTCAATTTTTCAGAGGTGCATCAATATCACGATTTTAATTTCGGAAATAACGTGGGTTGATCATTTGAACGTAAAACAACTTTATTTTCATTTGCCACGATTAATTGCGAAAGAGCTGTTTTTATTACGCCATAACTCGTCGGGGAATTATTACAATTACACGTCGAATAATAAATCGAGAAAAATACTTTTACTCGATTCACCACTTTAACAACTGTATAGCAAATGCATTTCAGCAGCTCCGCACAAGGGTATGGCATTAGAATCACTCGTAATCGAATTCCACACCCCTTATCTTCAAGGAATATTGCGAAGCAGATTGTTTGTCAGATCGTTTACCAGATTGTATTTCAGGCCGACTAGTAGGTATTGTGTGAGTCAGACTAATTCGTTTGGAGGGCGCAAAATATGCTCCATTATTTATGCAGGAAAAAAGCTTTCATAAGTTTGCGTGATACGCACCTGAACTGATGAATATTGGTGTAGTGCTTAGAGAATGGAGCACTCACTGTAACTATGTTGCACGTTATTGTACCTATTACACGAAACGCTTTAACTTCCGAATTTTCCATTCTTAAAAATTATAAAGTTTTGTTGAAAAGACTGCAATTTTGCGAACGTCCGTTTATTTTCATACAATTTTGTGCTGAAATAATTTTTTTAAACTGAATAGGTTTTCAGTCGTCGGAAAAATTCACTCGTCGGAAATTATTAGCTTTCCTCCCTAGTTGCACAATATACCCTAAGGGAACACAGGGTTGAATCAACGTTGATTCAACCGATGTGTTGAATAAACTTAATTATTCAACACATCGGGGATAGGGATATTATTCATTATGAAACGACTCCTTTCATGATGAAAAAATTGTTTTAAGATTGTCGTACGATTTTTAATAACCAACTTATAAGAAAACAACACCTTTTATCGTCAATGATTTAAACATATGGACGTTAAATTATTATTCGAATTTTCATTGCAGTCAGTCGTACCTAAAATAGACAGATTATTGTATTAGTTTTACCAGGTACGATGTTCTAACAGAACGTAATCTAATATATTTAAATACACGTTATCTGAGCCATATCGAGCATCGTTCATTTTGGTTTAACATTACCATTATCCATTCACTTTGTATGTTACAAACAGTGGAATTAAAATGTAAATGCGAGTAATGGAAGTGGAGTGAAAAATGAAAATGTCATCGAAACATTCATCTTGTACTATCTGTTTCATCCGGAATCTACCCTAATTCCATAACCGACATTGTCACCCACTCAAATTCTACAGAGTCATAGTTATTCGATACTGCAGAGGATTATATTTATACTCGACTATTACTGAAAAAATCGTAAAACCAATTAATTCACACTTAACTGTTGGCTCAAACATTTCTTAATTTAATAAAAATGTAAATTATTGCTTTCGAAAATAAGTGAACAAAACGAGGAAATTCCACAAATAATTACTTGTAATTATTATCTAGTAATTTGATAAGTTTAATTTGATTTGTCTAATAATACAATATTAGTATTTGAAGATATAACACAAGATTTGTTAGCCACAAGAAACTTGATACATATAAATAACGTTGTTTCTCGACAATTAATTTGAGTGAACTGTTCTCATAAAGTGAAATGAATAACACCAGTGTTATAGATATGAACGCTACTATCAGAGACGCTATTTATTCAGTTTCACAATAATACAATGAATTTACAAGTTACAACTTAGTGGAATGTATACAGCAAAAGGTCGTCTTGCAGAATTCTCGGTTTGCGAAATTGATACTATGTTTATATATTATACCGTAGCAGAGGCGATCGCGATGTTACAACTTCGTGTCAAGTTTCACTTAGCGTTGTAAAATTACAGTAATTATTCATTATTTTGCACTTAGACGTGTGGTTTGATCGTTTAATTGTGCACCATTTAGTTCCCTGCACAAGTTTCAAATTGTCAACTGCAATTCCGAAGCAAACAACTATTAACGGAACATTTTACTTCGTTGCCTATTTTTGTGGCTGCAGTAGCTAAGACCATGAATCACCGTGTCAAAGAGAAAGCTTTGTAGGAAAACCCTGGCTACAAAAACCCGTGCAAGAACAAAGAAATTAGATGGAAATACATTCTACAATATTTCTTGAAACACACTTTTCAAATAAAATGTCTAATGCAACTGAGGTGGTAGTTTTAGCGTCGTAGAATTATTTGCATTGGTATCTTTTGGATAATCAGTTTTACAAGCAGCCGACAACTGTTTTTATTGTGTATCATTAATGATACACAATAAAAATATATGTGGTTTGATACTAAAAAATATTACATTTAATATTTTATTAACATTCATTTTTTCCACATTTTCATGATTTAAAAATATGCTATTCAGGTTTCACGAATATTTAACAAAAATAACAGACAGAATAAAAATAATAGACGTGTATGATTAAATGAACATATATATACGAATCTACTCCACTTGACTCTACTTCCGGTCTGACCATACATTGATATACTCCACTTGGTCCATTCTACTTCCGATCATATAAAGACCAGTTCCACTTATGGACCTGATATAGCACGGCATCGGCGGCGGCGGAAGCGATTGATTTTTATTATATAGGAAAATATTCTCGAATATATCGTAAAACTAATGAATAACAACCATAAACCTTTCGTTAAACTCAATCAAATATTGACGAAATTCGCCAGAAAACTTCGTACAGAGCGTTGAATTTCCTTGCCCAGTTCGGCAGAAGATGCAACGTTGATTTTTCGGTCACTTTTTTGCGTTTCGATTTTGCACCGCAAACTCAATTCGCGAACATCTATTCGCCACGCCAAATGTTTATTTTAAGACAAAACACAAGCGATCGTAGAGCTAATTAAATTTCGTATGAACCTATGAAAAAGGCGAAATTCGCAGACCATTGATTTCTATATCCCCTAATGTTTCGTTTTACCTTTGAATGCGCTACTCAATAATTGCGCTGACACGTTACATCATCCCGAATACCAGTTTGTCGAAAAAAGCAGCTGGTATTCGTAAAGAAAACACGAGCCAACAGTTATTTCCGGTTTCATCTCGGCGCCAACAAAAATTGTGACGGAAATTTGCGCGAATAGCTATCGCGCGAAACAAAAAAAATGTAAAAAAATCGTCGGAATAACTCCCGTGCCGTACCACGCAATTAATTAGCCGCGATCATGAATCTGCCTGATAAACTCGAGCAAATAGCTAATACTTTACACCCCGTGCTTCAATAATGCCCATATTAACGTCGGTGATTACGTTATTCTTTTTACGATTTCCGGTTTACGCGACCGTACTGCACTAATGTGCAATAACGCCAGCTAAACTTATTATTGCGCTTGGTCACTATTCGAGGTATTATATCTCGTCGAACCCGTCACGATCAATAATTTCCACTTCTTGGACGGAAAAATCAGCAACACCGATTGTCCGAATTTTCGCTCCCGATCCGAGCTGACAAATAAGGTGCGCTCGACTGGCCCGGGCCCTTAAAAGCGATTTCGAGAGCGCAATTCCGGCGCGAAGGTGCCGAATTTCGTAAATTAATTATTGAAATTAAATCGCGCGACTTTTCACACTTAGCAGGTATTTTGTTTTACGACCCCTTTCTTCGTTGGAGCGGAATTTTGTTGATTAAGTGCGGACCTTCGCGCAAATTCATGCACCTTCGTCGCGCATTTATTCGCCACTTTTTTCGAGGAGCTAAGATTCGCGAAGAGCAAACTACGATAACAGAAAATTGGGGAACAATTTTTGCGTTATCGATCGCATTTTCGAGGAACGTCTTGATCGTCGAGACAAATGCAACGCGCCGGATTAGCGATTAATTTGCCACCGCCAAAGACAAAGTTGCCACGGCAGACAACGAAACTGTAACAGCGGTTACGCGTGCGACTGACAGTCGCTACGCAAGGTTACAGCATAATTACGTCCAGCCGCGCGAGCATTAACGGGGACTCGTCTAAGGCCGGGAATATAAATGAAATTGAAATTCCGCGGGATCGCGGTCGAACAGATGAAGAGCCGGCGGAGAAGGCGGAATCAAATTATGCCGCTCAATGGCCGCGCGTGATTAAATTGAATTACGTTTTTCGCGCGAGTTACGCAACGGCGGTCGGAATCGCGGCTGATCGCGATTTTTCCATCCCGAAGGATCAATTCGAGCGGGGAAACAAACCGCGAGGGAAATTGTTTCTGGATGCGCGTGTATATCTTCGAGGAGATTGACACAGGTGAATGGAAAAGTTCACACGAGAAAATAGGCGAAGACAAGAGGGAACGATGAGAAAGAGGTTGCACTGTGGCGCAACAAATAGGAGAGCATGTTTCGGAATTGAGGTCGTGCCACGAGGAAGTGTAACTTGATGGTTTGTATGAAATATTGTTCAATTTGTTAAAAATTCGGGAAAATAATTGATGTGAAATAAAGTTGGACATTCAGACGGCTAAACGGATTGTGGGAAATTCAAAAAGCTAAATGACTAGTCGAAAATTTGCAAAGCGGTTTTGTAAGGAAGAGAAAGAAAACTGTTGAATGTTGTAATAAGTATACTTATTACACCTTTTTCTTAAATTTCGAACTGTCATTTTTCGTTGTCATTAAAATAATTGAAACTGACTAGATTATTGCAAAAATGACTATCGTTTCGTAGAAGATAGTGTTTAATTGAAGACATGATGCGTTGAAAAAAATGTTAATCTTGTGCAATAAGCCTTGAAGAGATTCACTCGTATGTGAGCGAAACGTTGGCTGATTGCAGGAGAAATAAATCGCTCAGAGAAGAACTTTTCGTGGTTCTTGGTTACTCCTGGTCACAGTAATTCCTCACCCAGTGAGAGTTTGAGATTAAAGGAATATCTGAGTGAAGTTTCCAATTACATTTTGTATTACTAAAAATTAAAACAATGTTTTTTAAAAGGCTCTGAAAAAATATGGTAGAGTATTAGTGTTAGGCATATAAACAATACACTTTGCAAGAAGAACCACGCAGTTTCGAAATTTCGGCGGTAACCGTTGAATAAGGCGCGGTCGCGAGTTTGGTGAAGTGCATGCTACCGAAAGATTAGAAGGAGCTGTATGCAAACATATAAAGGACCAAATCTCTCTTATGCTTGTGCCCACAAAATCGTCAGAATTCTGAGCCACAAACTCCAAACTTTGTCTCCACTCAAAAACGGATTTTGTAAAACTACAATAAAAATATTGAAAATGTATCATTTGTACTGTAAACATTTTTTATTTTATTGTAAATTTACAGATTACCCAAAATGGCACAGCAAAAATATAAAATGACGAATACACCGGAATTTCACAAAACTAAAACGTCGACAAAAACTAGACGATGTGTACAATTAATTATTAGTATGTAGCGTTATTTTTTTTACTTCTCGAATGAATGCTGGAATGAATGAATAAAAGAAACATCGTATCATATCTCTCGAAATTCTAATTGAGAAAATAAGTTTAACAATCTCGATTTTTATAATCACGTGCGAAAGTTCCGGCGAAAAATAATGTTGTGCACATAGTGCTGAACGAAATAAATCGCGTGAATTGCAGAATTTCAACGCAAAACTTTGTCGGATTAAAATGTGGGATAATTAATTTGTTTTCGTCCTCTCTTGCGAGGCGTCTTAATTCTTCTCGTTACGAGCGTGAAAACTGTATTCGGATGTTTTCCTCTGCGAAGAAAAAAAATCACGTGCAAGTGATGAAGAGTTATAGTTAACGAGAACGTTTTTCATTGAGCATATCCGATGTTGCGCGACGATCCATTGTGTTACCCTGTTACACTAAAGAAACATTGCATTCCACTCACATAAAAATCTACCAGACGAATACAGCGAAAGACTTAAATTTCAAGCCAAATTAGAAGTAAATTTACGCTGACCTTTTAGATAGAATTTAAACGTCGAAATAAATTGTTTCATGTTTTTATTTCTAATGACTGTGTCATTTTCAAAACGTGCTTTAATTAAGGTGAATTAAAGGTTTTAAAAAAAACCTTAACAAAAGGTTAAGGTTTTTTTTAATCTTATCAGTTCGTCTAAAGATAAATTGGACGAATAAAAAATGTATTACATGATCGATTTCCTAGTACAAATATTATTGGACAACTGCAACTGTGAGACATATTTTTTCAACGCTTTTATTTCTACGGTTATGTAAAAATGTTACTTTTGATTTAACTCTCTTCACGTTTTCATTTTTTCTCTTTGAGAGGTTTCCACAATATACGCCTATCGAGCTCAGACGAAAACACGACTTGCAAAATACTAAACGTGTAGTATTTGCGTCAGTGGCCTTTTTGGAAACAACGTGTTCCTGCAATTACATGCATTACTGTTAATGTTGAACATTGTTGTAAGGAACATATTAATTAAAGTTTCGCGTTCAACAAAACACGTTGTTTACGTCTGTACAACGCTGAATTGAAACTCGAGCTAAAATCTAATTAAAAAGTTAGAACGAAAATTATAAATGGAAAAAAAATTAATCACCGCGACTTTGAACCAACAGTGTTAATACTTGTTCGATAATGGCGATAAATTGCTTCGTCTTTTATTATTTACGTAAGTGCTGGCGAGTGCGATTTTTCTGTCCACTTTACTAAGTAAGCAATTTCTACTTGAAATGAAACCCAATGATTGATCTATAATCAACCAGTAATGAGGTTGTATTGTATGCATGTAATTGACGGGTAATATAATACCAGTATTGACGCAACTCGGTATAATTTATTATTCCTAAGTGGACGCAAAAAGTTACTTTTTTTTAAATGCCGACAAGAAAAAATCCCTTAAAAAGGCAAACCTGAATTTTAAAACGTGACCCAAATACAATGTTGAGTTTACTTGAAGCGTATCCAGTTAAACTTACTTTGCGACGAACGCAAAATAGTAAACGTTGCAACCAAATAAAGATAAAACATAACTACGTTTGTCTTTATTTAATTTGAATGTTTACCGTCTCTTGTCTTTTGCAAATTAAATTGAATTTCGTGTTGGTGTTGATTTTACAATTTATCTTGTTTCCTGAAAAACGTGCCGGGACTTAACGTCAATTAAAAATTAAATCAATCGTCTGAAAGTAAAAGCATTATTTTGCGTGAAACTGCTTTTATCGAAGAAAATGGTTTTTAAAAAACCTCACTTGGACATTAAGGACAATTTGAGTGATTTCAAGAATCATTGTAACGATGCCGCAGAATTACCTACATGACTACAAAGGGTTTAAATTCACGCCCGAGAATCATTATGGTTGCAAATGCTTTTAATGCCGTAGATTATAGCGCGGATGTTACTGAAACATCGAGATACTACAAATGTTACGTAAACTGTGAAAGCTATTAATTCACTTACACAATTAGGGAAAAAAACTTTTCCGAGCTGTATTAGTGTTGTTTTAGTAAAAACTATGGTCAGACTGACTTTTACGATTATTTCGAGTAACGTTGAGTACGTTTTCCAACTTTATTTACAAATCCCCAAGACCATTTACGTATGCAAGTTCTCGTTTTAATATTTTCGACGCCATTAAAAGATCTATTTTAGTTATGTTTAAAACATGGCATTTGCTAATGCGAAAACGAAATGGAATAGAAAGTTGAGACCTGCTACGGTTTGCGTGCGTATTAAGAATGTGGAATTCCTGTACTCTCATGTTAATATACAATATAAATTCAGAAACGCGTACTTCTTCAAAATTCGACTTTTCAACTCTGGCTTAGCATTATTTCGCGGATAATAACATTTTCATAAAAACGCGCATGTGTCACACATTCCACGTAATATCCTAATAATTTCGCGACAAATGTTCGTGATTTAAAATTGTGTTATAAATAGGAAAAGTTCGGTAAATCTGCACATAAGTTTTCAAGTCCTAGCAACCGCTAGGACTTGAAAACTTATCTTGATGGTTCCAACGTTTCTTGATTTTGGTTAAAGCATTTGACAGTTTTACGCGTGACAACAAACCAACGTCGTATTTCGTAATTGCATAGAGCTTTTATTACACGTCTATCAAACCGCCTTATTCGTCTCATTAAATTTATGTACCTCAGGAATAAACACTTGATATGAATAACCGCGGCGTTCAGGTTATTATGAAGAAAACGATCGTTCGTGGTCTTAATCAAGACAATAAGGAATTCAAAATTTCCGCTATTAAATACGTATTTTTGTCGAAAGCTATTTTGCCCACGAGTAAATAGAATTCCACATTCCGAAATGTTTATGTTAAATGTTTTACGCTGCCGCACGTATTTTAACAATTCCAGCTGTTTTCGTATAATTACAATATTGCGATTCCATTTGCAATTTCCGAAATAAATTAAAATAACCGACGTGATAAAAACATGCGATCCTTTTTTGACACAATGCCTCTTAATCTGAAATATTTACAATGTTGAAAAATATTTATACGTGTTGAATAAACTAATTTGTTTTGACTTAGAATAACTGTAAATTTCATCATATACCATTAATCCACTACTCCAAATAATAGCGAATAAATAAAAAAGTGGTGATATTAATTTATGTGTAAAAAAGTCGAAAATAATTTTACTTGTGATGCAAGTTTTTCATTATTCATCAATCTCCAAATTTTTTATTTATACAATATTGATTTAAAAGTATCACCCCTAATTAGTCGGAGCGGACGCTGGCGTAGTTCAAAACAACTGTTTGCTTACTCCACTAGACCTTATCTACAAAATATTGTCCACTGATTTGGACAATATTTTTTGGACAAATAAAAATTGGACATTTAAATAATAGACAAATTAAAATTGGAGAAAAAAAATTAGACAAATAAAAATTGGACATTTAAAACTGAACATGTACATTATAATAATTTAAATTTTCGATAAATAAAATTTGGTATTTAAAATTGGACATTTAAATTTAGTACAAATAAATATTTGACAAATACAAATTAAACAAAAAACTGGACATTTAAATTTTAGACAAATAAAATGTTGCCAAATAATAAATGGACATTAAATGTTGGACATTTAAATTGTAGACAGATAAAAATTAAATATTTAAATTTCAGACAAATGAAAATTATACAAACAACAATAAGACAAATAAAAACTAGACATTTAAATTTTAGACAAATAAAAATTAGACATTTAAAACTGGACATATAATCTCTAATTCTAGACAATGCTACCAGAACATTTTTTTAACCCACACATCTTCGAAACTCTCGGAAAATGGTACCGGTTTACATTTAACCCAAACCAGTCCCAACGACTTTCTTTTCGTCCGATTTTGTTCATCGCGCGCGGACCACTCAGCAACGACACAATTTTAGCCGCAGCTCATCGTCCGCGTGCACATCCGAGGCCGTTTAAGCAATTACACACTTCGCCGCTGTCCCGGGCAGAAAGCGTTGTTTCCCACCTCTTCCAACCAGAAACCAGGCTCTCGTCGAAAATGCGAGGCAAAAATTCAAGTTCAAATCCCGTCGACCGCGCAACTACGAAATGCGCGTACAAAAAGCTCGCGAAACGCTCAAATGCGGGTAATTTCGCCCCGATACCGCGAAGCCGGTCTCGCATCGCGACTTGTTATTTTTATTAGCGTAGATCTGCTGCAGCTTATTTTCGCGAACCTCCAAAGCGGCGAACGGTTTTTTCGCTAAGTGAATTCCGCGGAGAGCGGAATAAGTGGCAGTCGACGAGTGAATACGGCAAGATGAACGCAGGCCGAAGTAAGAAAGCCTATATTACCTCTAACATATTTTCGTGCAGCGCGAAACGTCGTTTAGTCCGAGTCGTTCGACGAATCAACGCATTTTCCAAATCGCCGGCTCGTTTGCGGGTCAAAAGGGAGCCTTTCCGGAGGGCGCGGCCCGCTAATCAAAACGCGATGCGTTTATTAAATTCGAGCCGCGCGGCAATTAAAGTGCTAATTACCCTGCGACATATTATACCGTCCGGCGCGTTCGCGCAAACAGTTGTAATTGTTAACGCGGACGGCTCGTGTCGCGCGCAAAAATCGTTAATCACCGGGCGTCAATTGATCGGCCGAGTTTGTCCGGCAAATCGAGTTGCGCATTTTTGCGCGATTACCGGCGTAATTGCGCCGTGTTTGCGCGCTGCTCAAACGCGCCGCCGATCTTGGGCCGGGGCTTCGTAAATTTCGCGCGGCCTTGTTCGACAAATCCGGCAACGGGAATATTGCGGCTCGTTTTCGAAATGGCGTCCCGTCGTTTGCTTGTCGAACGCAAATCTCATCGTGACAAACGCCGATCGCGGACCGCTCGGAGCTGTTCGGCCGGGTAGGTAAATTTATGCACGCCTGAGTGGCCGCTCCCGCCGGCTGTTTCAATTAGGATCAGGTCACGAATCGTGAAAAAACACGCCGTGAAAATTGGCCCGGAGAAACAGATGTCGCATGACGAGGGGTTGAGTATTCGGAAATCTTTTCCAAAGAGTTCCAACGGAAGTTTTTGGGAATTTTATCTATAGTTTCGAACTCTCTTCTACTTTTTGGAACTCTCTGCTACTTTTTGGAACTCTTTGCTTCTCTTTGGAACTCTTCGGAACACTTTGGAACACTTTGGTACTCTTTGGAACTCTTTGGAACACTCTGCTACTCTTTGCAACCCTTTGAAACTCTTTGGAACATTTCAAAACTCTCTGTTACTCTTTGGAACTCTTTGGACCTCTCTGCTACTCTTTGGAACACTTTGCTTATCTTTCGTACTTTTTAGAACTCTCTGCTCCTCTTTGGAACACTTTGGAATACTTTGCTCCTTTTTGGAACTCTTTGGATCTCTCTGCTTTTTGGAACGCACTGCTATTGTTTGGAACACTCCGCTACTTTTAGGAACTCTTTGACACTCTTTGGAACTCTTGAGAACTCTTTTGAATTCTTTGGAACTCTTTGAAACTTTTTTGAACTCTTTGTAACTCTTTAAAACTCGTTGAAACTCTTTAAAACTCTTTCGAACTCTTTGGAATTATTCAAAACTCTTTGCTACTATTTGCTACTCTTTAGAACTCATTAGAACTTTTTCGAAATTTCAAAATAGTCCCAAATCCCCACGCACATTTTCCGAAGCAATTTCGGCAAAGGCGAAACGAAGTGAATGTACTTTTTCGGCCGGACGTGCGTCACCGGCGATTCGCATTACTGAGCTCCTCGAAACGGAAAGCCGCGGTGCGGTCAGACATGTGCAGTGTCTGCGTAATTGCTCGAGTCGTATTACGTACGTTGTTTTCGATTAGTGCTTTGATTTAGTCGTCGTTAATTTTAACGGCTCTTCCGCGGCGAACTTCATCAACCGGGAAATGACTTAATACGAGAATTATATTAATTCTCTGATATAATAAAATGTCGTAGTCGTCGAAGCTGTAAAGGTCTGAGAATATCTCGGGAAGCCAGCTCATCTCTCTATTGAAAAAACTCGTGTAAAATTAAACTAGCAGTCGGAATAAGGATATCTTATTTGCATCTTGCAAGCAATTTGCAAGCATAGTTTAAGCACTTGTACCTCGCTTGCAATTCTCTGACACATTAGCCTATTTGCTTCGCATTTAACAGAAAACTTGTTGAATTGACTAGATTTGTTCTGGTTTCCTAATATAATGCAAACAATCTGATCAAGACAATCAGAAATTAAGTTACCACAACTAAATAACCATTACAGTTAAATAGTTAAAATATATATAACTGTATCGTCTGGTTAATTGCCGATACGACTACCAATCTAGTTACTATATCCAGTCTTCTTAAGACAATCTTAACCCAATTAAATGAGATTGGTTGTGTCAAGTGAATTTGTTTGTGAAAACAGGTTTGGTTAATGTGTGCGGCGATGGTATTTGTTTGTTGAACTTGTGACTGAGAGCAGGCAAAAGTATCGTTTTGATCTTCATAAGTGCAGCTTTTGTTTGACACTATGTCGAAACTGGATGTCCAGCAGTACCAGTAAATTTAATTAAATTGGAATACATTCGAACAATTTCAACACAAAATAAAGTGTAATCAAACGCAGGAAGCGAAAAACTCTAGTGTAAAAATAAAAGTATACCCAGGTTCGCAGACTGGTATAAGCGAAAAGCAAAACAGATTTGAGGGCGACAGCTTTATGCGCTTACACTGTTTTTCGTGTTTGCGAGTTTAAACCTAATGGTTAACGTGTTGAAGTTATAAAAATCGCAAAACAATCATGTTGTATACTTTTTAAATAAAATTACTTTTTCGAATATACCCTTTTGATTTATTTATAATTACACTTTCCTATATTTCAACTTTCAAGATTTGGTTGAATTCAATTAAAAATAATTTAAACTTTACTGTTATATGTGTATACAAATATTTCATGATAACAATGAATCTCTTTTAGAAATATTGTATAACATTTTATTAAGTCAGTAAAATATTACAAATTTCGTATGATTTTAAACGTTACATGTATACATGTAACGTTTAAAATCCATGTACACATTGCTACCAGTCAGTAAAACAATTTTTAAAGAGATTACGGAGATTACCGTGTCACGGAATCTGTGATTTTCTCATTGAAAACTAACAATCCGTTCAAAATATAATATTACACCAATAAACGGTCATTTTTTTATAACACTGACAATCCGCGTAATTTTAAACAGTTTATTTTCAGTGTAGTTAAATGCATGACTAATCTTAAAAAATGGTTTCTTTTTTAAAACAAAACGATTGACTAAATTAATTCAGGTTACGTCAACATTTATTCGGCACGAAAGCAAAGTGCACTGAGAAAATTAAATGGTAAACCTTACCATGCAAAATCCTACCCCGTACCATTTTGCGGTACGGGGTACTTTAGTGGCAAGGTTTTACTTAAGTGGGTAGTTTTGCCACTTATGTGGTATGAAGTACAACTTGAGTGGTGATGTTTCCCACTTGGTTTTCTCAGTTTGGTATTGTTCGTACACGAATTTCCTACACAATGATCAATAATTCCTTTGGATTAATATTTTGAACATACAATTCCGATGCTATTAGTTCAACATTGTGCCATAACTGAATCAATATTATTTATTCTAATAACGCTCCATATAGCTCAAGGTGCAAATCTAATGGATTTATTTTCTCCGTCTACATAATACTCAAATTTAAACTTCGTACATGTAATTCATGTACCGCGAACTGAAAAGGCTGCACTCGTATATTGAAATTCACTTGACTCAAGCTCATCATGAACTTGTATATATTTCAATCAGTAATGGAATTAATGCAACTCTAGAGAATTATTCATTGCAACCAAATGCATTTGAATTGGGCGAAACGCACTCGAATTGTGATCCCTGTAATGTTGAAAGTGTAAACATGACATTAGCAATGTCAAACAGTAAAAGGAAAAATGGATAAAAAAATGTTCATTCACAGTCAAATTTGGGATGATTTAATCATTGGCTCTAACCTTTTCCCTTCATTGAATCAACATGTAGCGAATTACTCGATTCAAAATTCACACCAGGTTATCAATACAAATTCTGTAGACTACTTTTGCATCCGCCGAGATTTTATCACTCCACGTTAGTAACTCCGCGAAAACTTTCGTGTAAATCATTTCTAATCCATTTATTATTCTATATGCATGCAAATTCCGGCATATCTACGACTAATGAGAGCAAACCGTAAACAGCGTTTGACATATTCATACCAGATACGCGAAAATTTATTAAATTCATCTTTTCATTCAATTATCTTATTCAATTTTCGCACGTTAACTTAATCACCTCCCACGTATTATGCGTGTATCGTTTACACCCCAAAAGATGTGTAATAATATTTGGCATTGCAGTCACGATTCAGTCGATATATACAACGAAACCATTTTCGCGCGCAATTACCAAAACATATTCACGCTTTGACACAAAGCCATGTGAACATGCGTTCTGCTTTTCACATAGTGCCTTTCAAAAATAAAATATCATACTTTTACTATCGATTAATCAAAAGACAGCGAGGAAAGCCAATTATATCAACCTATAATATTAGCTCACGGATAACCGAATGTGCATTATTAAACATTGTATCTACACATGGGTCGTTACAAAAGAAATACCGGCGTTGTAACATAGAGGAAAACGGGACAAAAAATAAATAACTTTTTACGAAGCAATGGAATCAATGCTACAATTTCAATCCGCGCATTAATTTGAAATCTCTTGTATGGTTGAAAGAACATTGGTGGAACTTAGTGAAAAAAACTAACACCCTAACACATTAACGTTGATTCGTTTTTCAGGTAATCCGTGAAGTAGTGAATTCAGAATAATAATTTCATTCGCTATTATTAGAATTTAATGATAATAATTAGAAAAAAGTTAAACCGCTTTGGCAACAAACTTAAAACTACTCATTAGCTGACTTATGAATGGACCAAAGTACGACGAAACCAGTTAGAGAGGTCGAGTTTTTAAATTGCAGTGCGGCGTCTCTGCGTGAAATAGCGAAAAAAAGATAACGTGAAATTAGAGTTTTGAAGTAATTGACAAAATATTTGTTTGAAATGCAAAATGACGTCCACTAATGACACTCCTTAAAAACCCTTTGACCTACATAGTAGACGTTAATTTGCATTATAACTGCAAGGGACTTTTGCTCTAAGAAGATTTAAGTGGTTATAAAAAATTGGATAGTTTAGCTAAAATTGTCCATTTACAATTTAGTTTATATGGACTATATTAAGTTAAAGGTGACCAGTTAAGCAAAAATGTACCCGGAGAAAAAAAGGGTACTAAATTTTCGTATAAAATATAAAAAAAGAAAACTATATTTAAGTCATCAGAACAATTCAAATGTGGTATATGAAAAATACTGATAAAACTATTAAGAAGTCCAACATTAACTTGCATATAGTCTTCGTTTTCTATACTTTATATGAAAATTTAGTACAATTTTTTTTTCTCCATGTATATTCCTTCCCAGACAGTTCCAGTTTTTTCAAATATAACCTGAAAATCGTTTTAATTACCTGGTAAAGTAAATTATAAGAAGTTTTTTTACCGAATAATTGTGGACGGCAATTTATTAAGTCATATAATAAATTGCTAATATTAAATTATCTACCCTATACATACAGTCATACAATTTTTTTCAGAAATTGTTACCATTTGTCTAAACTTTTACGTAATAAGAGTCCATTATTTTAAATACGATTACTTTCACGGCAAGTGATATTAACAGCCTGCGAACTATTGTCTACACTTTTTGGCACGATTACCAACGAGTTATTGTAACCGTTGGAATACCCGCCAATGTATTGCTGAGTCGGGTTATTGCCACTGAAACTTTTACAAATGGACTTAATTGAATTGATATTCTGGTCAAATTATATACTGATATTAGCATATAACTCATCTACGCCATTGTTTTGCTTACATTCTTAACCCTCAGCTACACAAGTGGGTCAATTCGACCCGAGAGAGAGACCCTAAAATGGAAATTATACATATAAAACCATTATATTAAAAAAGATGTATGAGTTGAGGGTTAACATTTCAAATTTAAACTGTAATTTCAAAATGTAATTTCAAAACTAATAACTCCTAAAACATGTTGTTCTTTTTAACCAAAAAGCGTTACAGTATTTCGAACACGAATAATCAAGTAATGTTATAGGTACATACGAAATTTCCATGTTACAAGAGCCTCGACTTGAAAATGACTTGCACGAATGCTGTAGCTTTCCCAACAAAGTACAGAACATCACTTCTGGCTCAGGAATGTCTAGACATCGAAACGCATTCATTGATCGGCGGATAAAATTCTTAAACTATTACACCTTACTTAATTAACCGACAAAACTGGCACTGAAACAAATTTCAAGGCACCAAATACTGTTAAATATGTACGAAAAATCCTAACTCTGAATTGTAATCGATTCCTTCTTTCGTTGACTTCCCATTGACTCAGCTTAACATCAAATACTTTCAAAAGATTGCAAATTAAATGCAGTAAAAATTAAAAGGTACTTAAGAATTTGATCTCCGCAATGAAACACTCCGAACTAGTGAAAACCAATATGCCATTTACCGGTAATGATAGCGTCTTTCAAACTTTCGTGTCTCGAGCCTTTGTAGGCGCTGTAAACTTTGTATCTTCATCGACAGCCTTCAGCATTCAGCTGCGCTCGGCGTCGCCATTCATTACCGACTTTTCGCCGAGTTGCCCCGAATACAAATAAAATCAAATTAACGGACAAAAATTTAGCGCATAAATTGCCCGGTAGTCAGCAATTTGCCGCAATTAATGTGATGTTACGGACTTTTCTTTCTTTTGCTGGCGAACGCACTTGTCATCCGTTCGGCTCATTAAATCTGATACGCGATGGGGTCAATTAACCGTCGTAAACATGTGTTGCGATTCGCCTTGTGCACGGTTACATTGTCACGCTAATATACACATACTTACCATGTCTAAAATGTGACGCACGCTATATAATACATGAGATATTATCGTAATGATCTCTAATGGGAACATCAATCTCTGCTCTAATATCTTGTTCTCTCGTCTTGCAATATGTTGGGTTTAACGCATTCACTACCACTAATCTGTATCAATTAATAAATCGGCCGGCCCCGAATTTTACTTTCCAACGTCTCGCGAAAATGATTTATGCTGATACTCGGTCTGCGTCGATAATCGTTCCTAAGAAGGAATGGCCAAAGTGTAGAGAGAGGCATTTAGAGGAGGATGAAATTGAAACTGAAGCTGAGAGAGAGAAGAAATATTACTAATAATAGTTCGTAATATTGAAAGAGAGAAATATTTATT
>JABFPB010000258.1:6637-46003 GCA_022817645.1 Ceratoteleas bidentatus
CATATCCACCTATTATCTCCCCCAAATCTCCCCTCCCCCAACCATCTACGAAGTATCCACGTAGATCTTAGACTTTCCAAGTACATTCCCTTCGATATTGACTCCCTTTCTAATCACTCAGCACTTTTTTTCCTCGAACCAGTCCAAAGAAATGCAGAACACATGATCACCGAACAAACGGAACCGCAAGTCACCTTAAACCGGCGAAGTGGCGACGACGGTTCTTCATTTTCCGAACGCGGAAGACGGAGTTCGTTCGCCGCGAGAGCGAGTCAGCAAGTGACAACGAGGAAGTCGGTCCGGGGCCTGCGACCGGTGTCGCTGCGTGACAAGCGGCGAGCGAGAAATGGCCGCGCTCGGGGGTTCGGGCCCCGAAATCGTTCATCCGGTTTTCACTCGGGGCTAGACAAAGTGGCGTGCGATCGCTAAGCCACGGACCAACTGAATAGATTTTTGCAGCAGGTACGACCTAGGGTGGCCGCTCTGTCCCACTCGGGCCCGCGCGCGCCCGATCCTCGCCTCGCACTCGCTAATCCGGCTGTGTGTGTTCATGTGTCGGGCTGCCCTTCCTGCCGCTTGCCTGCGCCGTCTCGAATTACAACCCCTATTAGAAACATGGACCCTCGCGCCATCGTGCCATCCGTCTTGCCATTTTTATACGCCGGCCCGCTTCTTTATTTCGTCGCGTTTTCATCTGGTTCGCCTACTCGGATCAAATCGCGCCTCCGGGATTTCGTACTGGGAGGTTTGTTGAGGAACTGCACTGAGAAAAATGGTGGGAGATTCGACTCCGGTTTTGAGGAGAAAATGGGGTAGATAGAGGCTAAGCATCTGTTTTGAGCGACGCTAGCGCCATCTAGAGAGGGAAGTTTTTACGGGAAAAATATTTTGTTGTAAAATTGTAACAAAGTTTTTAATTGTTTATTAAAGTAAAGGAAAATTGGATATTAAATAAAATCTGTTTGTAGAATTTTTATAGCGAATAGAAATGAAGGATTCAAATGGAGTTCTCCCGGAAAGTCCTAAATTTCGCCGTTGTCTTGGCGCTGTAGTTGATGCTCATATAGCGTATATAAACAAGGGGAGTAAAGAATAAAAGGGAGATAAAATAACTATGAAATGGAGCTGACTTTACCACGAAAAAACTCGAATTTCAACTAGATGGCGTTGTTTAGACTGCGACGATTTAGTGCGGGTTAGATTTTATAGGTGGATTTTGAAATAGACTTTTGGAGCTGATGGATAGTTTATGGGGGAATGGAGTTTATGAAGGAGAATTGGACAGTGTTGGGAGAGATTTACGAGAGGGGCTTGGCCAAGTTTTATGCAAGTCATTGTAATTGGGGCAAAGATGATTTTTGCGAATGTATATTCGCAAATAATATCGACTTGGAATGATGTTTAGTTTCTGAAGAAGTTGTAGTAAAAATTGACTAACCAGAAATTGAACAATTAAGTTTAATAAAAATAATGATTGTCGACTCTATACCTAGACCAACAATCATTTTACAAAATCACATCTCACACATTTATCTTCAAAACAAAAGTCGATTAACTGAACTTACTTTCCAATTTCCTACCCCAATCTGCACACCCAAATTACAACAACCCACTTCTTTTCTCTCACTTTTAATGAAAATCTTTTTACCCACTTAACTCGACCAGAAAACCGACGAAATCTCGAGATACCCCATCCGAATGAAGGAACCCACTTTCGGCCCGAAATTCTACCTGTCAACTGCAGATCGGCAAAAAAAAGGACCGCTCTCCACCGACGCGACTCCTCGACTCGGCTTTCCCGGAAGTGGACACATTTTTCCGAAACGATCGTAAAGCGTCGCGAGACGGAAAACGTGCGCGCAGCACAATGCGGATTTCTGGCGGAGTCGTCGGCCGGGCTGAAAAAGTTGCCGGAAAAATGGGGCCGGGAATAGAGCGAGAGGTCGTAAACGGGTCGTAAAATGCGAGGGGCCCGAGACGAGCTCGCGCGCGCGCACGCACGTAAACAAAAGCGCTACTCTGGGCACCGTGAAACGCGCTTACAGTAAATTCCCGGTGCACCATAAATTGGCGGGTCTTTCGAAAAAGACAAGAAAAAAACGCTTGTCCGGTGTTTGCCCGACAATCGTCACGAACCGGGCCGTGACGGAGTTCGGTTTCCAGCGCCTACTGACGAAATTGAGTCGACACGGATATGCGTGTTTTTTCTTTTTTTCTTGGGGTTTTGTTTTGTATTCGGTTTGACTTGGAACGGACTTTCGAATGGCGTGACAATTTGATTTGACTGGCAGAGGCGTTTGTAGTGTTGGAGTACACTTGGGTGTGTTGACAGAGTGAAAACTGTGGAAAAAATGGTAATTTTGAGGAAGAGTGGTTGTGGGTGAAAGGTGCTACTGGTTGGGAAAAGGGAGGGAGTGAGTTATTTATTATTTACTCCGAAGAGGGGGTTTTGAATGAGTCTAGTAGGAGTGGTTAAAGTAAACAATCCGTAACAATATCACGAAGGGTTGTATGGGAAAAAAAGTGTATTTGAAAAAAAGTGTAGACAGTTTTAGTATCTTTTCATAAAAAAAGAGAGACGTTTTTCATGTCTTTTCTCCAAAAACGTCTTAGAAAAAGACACATGTTTTTGTAGTGTGAAATTGATATATGACGTAGAGAAAACATTTTAGAATTTAATTACAAATAACCAACATTTTGTAAAGATTTTTAGAAATTAATATACGGAAAGTTGTCTGAACAATTGTTTTTGCGAAAAAGTGAAGTTTCGAGTCTATTCACTGGGAATAGTGAATATGAAATTTCTATTAAAGTTAGCCCTTTGTTTCATGCTTATCAAACATATGTTCACATATTCTTCATAATATTGATGTAAATAAACGTAGTCCACACTACATTGGTAAATTACACTTGTTCAAATAATAATTTGAGTTTTAATTGAATGAAATCACAGGGAAGGCTATTGTATATCATTAATATAAAACAATGTAAATATTGTGGCAGCTTAAAATATCTATGGTTTTTAATGAAAAAGTGTTGAGTCAATATGCAGCCACGCAAAAACGATGTTATGCCGACGGTGGTATAATATTTACATGGGTTTGAGGATAACTGTACATTTCATTTTTCTTGCTGTTTGCACATTACAGACTATAAAGTAAATGACCAATCAACATCGGACTTTTACTATGATATGAAACAAGTCAAAGTGGTTATATTTTGTTTTAGAAGCTAGTTAGCCATGGTAAAACCACTTTGTTATCTGGACTGTAATTTTTACAGTATTTACTGTAGTTTTTTTTTAACCTTGACTGCAATGTTTGCGGTTTATTTCTCTGAGTGCACTTGACACTTATTATTATCTTTAGTACAGGTTATCAAGACATTCTCATTGGAATTTCAAGACGATTTTGTCAAATATCATATTCAACGTCTCAATGTCCAATTTATAACAAAGCAAATCAATGTGTATAAAATTACGAATAAAATTTCGTTTAAACCTCAAAATAGTTTGCAATATTCCGGCAGCATATACACTAAATTAAGTTTTCTTTTTTATTATAAACAATTTTTTTCTGTCTACAACTTTACAATCTTATAACAACTAAAACGTATAATTGTTTGATTTTAGCATTTATTAAGTTTCCCAAACACCCCTTTAATGGAATACACAATGTTACTAGAATTTAACAGAGCTTTTCCAGAAATTTGCAATACTTTGACCGCTTGTTTCCTTTTTATTTTAGTTTAACTTTATATCGAAATTTTTGCTATGTATACACACTGGTTTCGAGGGAAAACAGTTTCGTTGTTGATTTATGAGAAAAAGATATATTTCGTTCGGGAAAGTGAAATAATGGAAATCGTCGAATTGTTGCGCTATCGAGTGCGATAAGCTGGATACGGATAAAAGTACCGTTCGAATCTGTCATTAATTTTTGCACTTTTTCTGCATGTGTCTGTATTTGTTGAACCCGCGTGTTCGTGTACCAGACTGAATAAAGTCGCGCGTATCGCTTATCGTGGAATTTCTCGAAGAAAATAGGTCACGCCGAGGTGAATGGTTGCCCGGCAGCGGGGGGTCGCCCCGCCGTAATCTGCAATAATGCGTGCATTATATATTTACGTAATTCGACACTTGTAAACACTCGCCGCGGAGACACAATGGATTCAACGAACCGGGCAAAAAGTTCCTCGTATCGGCAAACAAGAACATTGCGAATCGAGCGACACGGCATTGTCAATATTTAACGACGTTTTTGCCTTCGGAGTAATTTAATTATTGTCTCGGAACTCAACTTAAGCGGAAATTGGAGTGATTGTTTCTTGGGAAAGACGATTAATTGGAATTTGGTTATTGCCTTGCAAAAAATAGATGAATCTGATACATTTGTTAAATTAAAGGATATATAAGAAAATATTATTTTATATTTTGTATGTCAAATATTTCTTACAACATATCGTGAACGTTTTATTATATGGCTTATGTGTGATCAAGGTTAACTATATTTATTTTAACATTAAGTCCATGCAAAAGTAAAAATTTAAAAAGCACTTCAATTTGCATTCTTTGTACGAAATTCCTCATTTTCACAATTCCAATGTCGAATAACTCACAACTCGTTTAAATTTGGTTAAAGCCTACATCATCTAAGATAACAGCAGAACCTCTTAAAATGTGCCTTGACATATATTCGTAACTACATTTTTAAAGGTAGAAAATGTATATAAATGTATCGATATATATCTGTGCAAACGGTATAAACACGCTCTCTAATAGCACGAATTATTTACTAAATTTGTTCAAAATATTTACTAAATAATTAAAATATTTAATACAATCCTGTACATTTTTAGTAATTATTCGTTGTTAGGGCTGCTATATTTTGCATATATATATTTTGTGACTGTAACTGCAAACGCATTTCAGCGCAACTAGCCATTGTATATCCAACAACATTTCGTTGTGAAACGCCTTGCACCACAACATAATAAACTGACTTGAAACATTCAGTAACCCTCTCACTGGTAAAGTAATGGAATTTCCACCTTTAATCAACAGTTTCATTTAATGAAGCCTTCCCTGACCATGTTCTCATCAACGAAATTGCAGTCTGATGAAAGACTCTCATCAATCCTGAAAAGTTACATCGACCAAAATCACAATGACCTATCACCCAGTTTTCCATTCGAAAATGAAAAGGACTCATTCGGGCTAAAATGTTATTAACCTGGTTCAAATGATTTGTTAAATTGATTTGATTATACTAATAAAAAAATTCAGTTCAATTCTGATTTATTCTGTAAATACTACAATGGTTTCGTTATAATCAACCTTAATAAATCAAATTTGGATCAGATGTCAAAACATTTTTTTTTGTTCAAACGCAGTTTGTTGATTATATAAATTATTAATTTATTAATTAATTAATTTATTTATTTATTCAAATAACGGGAGTATTCGCTCAATATTCAAGATATAGTACAAGTTGATTGTGCGCCAGCTTTAACAATACTGCAGTACACTTCGCTTTGTAGTTGGCACAAATCGAGCTGGGTTTGTTTTCAAATCCTCGAAACTCGTACGTGAGTTAGCTAACCTTACTAATCTGGGAATTGCTGAATTAGAATAATAATTTGTGGTGCAAATATATTCCCTAAATAAGACTTTATTTCTCACGACTAATTATTAGTGTAAGGATGGAAAAAATTAATAAGTTTCCGACAGTTTGATTTGACTGATTGTTAAGAGGGAATTTTAGTGAGATTAGCTATGTGATAGTAGTTGTGATCATTCATTGCATTTTGGATGATCGCTTTAAATCCTGTTGTATAGGAAAACAATTATGTTGAAATCTTTCGATCTGTTATGTTTTGTATTCGGTGTAAGGGGGCCATACTGTCGCGCAGTACATCAATTTCGAATTGATTAAGATGTCATATAAGTTTTTATTGAGTTTAACGATCTGAATTTGTCCGATTGCCTTTTGATGAAACCTAACATGTTTAAAGAATCGTTAACAACATAACCTTTGCGAGTATTGAAATTCATGTGCTGAACAACAATAATGCCTACGTTTTTAACTTCGGTTACTCTAGCTACTTGTTTATCTTGCATCAAGGATAAATGTTGAGGCACATCCCACCCCTGAAACATCACAATAGTTGACATTTATCTATATCCCTGACTATTCTATTATTCCAGTACCAATACACTAGCCTATTGAGATCTTCCTGAAGTAGTTCATAGTCAGTTTCCTTTACTTTTTTACGCCAGAATGTACAATCACCCTCATACAGGAGAAGTAATCTTTTGTTGTATCTTTTTATTTCAATAAATTATATTGCAATAATCATAATTGTAAAATGTGAAATCACCAGTTCAAAACATACTTTCAGTTACCACAATATACAAACACTAAAAAATATCCAAGTGACTCCTCTTCCATAAATTCTTTTTTATTTCCTGCACTTCTAAACTCAAGTCCACCAATCTCTTCACCAACCCTATTTTCTCACGCATAATCCCAAACATACTCAACCAATTCGACAAAATTATTTTGTTTCCGTCTGCGAAACTTCAAAACACTCCTTAAATTCTCACAACCAAATCATATGTCAGTGCAAAACAACCGAAACAACTTCCCCCGACTAATCACTTGGTGTCGAAAATGCCCCCACCCTCGCACGTGAAACCCAGCTGTCGAACGAAAATATCAAAGGCCGTCGTTGACATCGCTGCGGTTAATAAGCGGCGCATCGCGCCACGTTTTCCCCGGCCGCACAAAAAGCCCGTTTTACGGTCTCTCGAGTGTAAACGCCCGGCCAGTAAAAGTGTCGGGGGCGACGTTCCCGGGATTGAATATTTTACGACGCGCTCGGCGTCGGGAAAGCACTTTTTTCAAGTGCCCGCGTCCCGAAATAAGCGCGCGTCCCACTTCCACTCGTAAATTAACGTTCAATTTCCAGATCCCTATAAATAATATAAACCCAAAACATCGACCCGATCCGAAAGGGAAACTCCAGTGGAGGGTATGTTACTTTCCTCCTCCTCTTTGCAAAAAAAAAAAAAATTGGATGAATTAATACAGATATTTAGATATTATCTCTGAAAGTGTCTTATTTTCATAGATATAAACTACAAATAGAATCTATCTGTTCTAAATTTTATCTTCTTATGAATCTAGTATTTAGATATTGCAGCTAGATAACTTTAATAGAAGAATTTGATCTACAAAAATTTACCATACCAAATGGAAAATATTAGCAATTACAATGTTTTTCAGTCAGGAAACGATTCTTCGCCATTCGTATATAGTATTTTAAAATATACTCTAAATGTAGACAATTGTAACTTAACATAAATTACAATTGTTGTTGCATGTAAAACCACTTGTCTAACAAAATAAGAGAACACTCAAACACTTTGTTCGATTCAGTGAAAAAATGTCCAACTGCTTCTCCATTTCCGCTAAAAATAAGTCTCCGCCCTGACAAGTGCATTCGCATCGAATTGAGACAAACGGGCCGCATCGAAATAAACAACGCGCGCAAGTTCGCGGACAGTCAGGCTCGAGTGTCGTTGTGTGCCATCTGCCGGGCCGAGGCGGGGCGGTGGGGCGCGCAAAAATATACTCCGGGCGAGCGGAATCCGGGGGAGGGGGCGCCGGAAGGAAGGGGCCCGAGGTACGCGCGATTCGGCGGAGCCGACGCCATCTCGCCGGGATCCCTTTCCGTCTTGTCAGGCGTCTCCGTCGCTCCCGGAGTGCGAATGCCGCTGTCTCTCTCGGTGTCGCGTCCAACCCCCGCGCTGGCGCGCCATTCTAATCCACCCCCGCCCCGAAATAAATCAATACATGTGTCTGCTACTTGGTGTGCCAGCCGAACCTTGAACAAGTCGCAAAGCCAGCGCCGAGGCGGACCGGCGTTTTAAGCGCTGTTTACAGCTAATTTCACGTCTGCGGAGCGGCAAAAAAATTGCGGACATGGTCTGGCTTGGGGAGTGACGATTGCTTTCATTCGGTTTTAGAGATAGGGATTTCTTCGAATAGGGGAATATTGTAAGATTGCTGGTTTATCAATCAGACTTCTCGAAGTTAATGTAAACTTCGAGGAGGATGATTGAAATCTGATTGGGAAGGAGGTTCCTCTGGTTAGGAGTTGGAGTGTTGGAATGTAAGTGATCTCTGTGATTGAAGTTGGAGAATTATGGTTTAGAGATTGTCTCCAATGGCGACAGTGAGTTTAGATATGATGACAGGCTGGGTGGAGTTTGGCAACAGTCCAGTAGTAGTTCGCCACGTATTTTGTGGTTAGTGCGACAGTTCAAGAATTGTCTATTAAGAGGCAGCATAGACTTCAGCGACAGTCGGAAAGTCAGACTGATTTATTCTTCGGTGAAGAGCTCGAACCTTGAGGGTGAGAATGAAGTTGAAATAAAAATGTCGAGGAGATTTGTAGTGTTCGATTGGGTGACTTGAAGTCAAGGGCCAGAGGTGTTTAATTGGAGGAAAAAAGGGGGCTTGGAGAGGAATTCTGTTCGGTGGAATGACTTCTGGAAGGCGACATGCGGTTAATGTTTGTCGCCTAATATGTGAGTCCGGTGACAAAAAGGAGCTGTCAAAACGGCTAATTGATCTCTAGAGTGAGAGGGGAGTGTTGATGGATGGAAATGAGACGTTCGTGTCAGCTTAGATGGCGATGTGAGTTGTAATTTGGAGGTAATGGAGGTGATTGCCAGATGGAAGGTATGGAGTTGGAATTTAGGGATCGGAGGAGTCAAATGTACTGGTTTCGGTTACTTTAAAAGTTTTTTTTGAAAAATTGTAGTTGAATGTTGCGTTTACCTAGTTGGCGGTATATATCAGCTTTCAGGTGGTTTGGCAGTGAATTTTCCTTGAGGAGATTTTCGTAGCTTTCCTTTGCCTTTGGGTACTTGCCTTGGACCTCAAAGAGATGGGCGATGTGAAATTTAACTGAAATTTAGGAAGAGCAGCTTGTTAGTGATCTGGACATCATATTGTTCTGCATTATGAAATTTAGATGATAGTGATATTTGATGATATTGATATTTGAATTAAGGTCTATGAATTCAGGTTAAAAATTGATATTTTTGAATTAAGATTTTCTGAAGTTACTTCGTATAGATAATTGACTACTCTGAAATAAGTAATTATCACAAGTTAAATCAAGTAAACTTTTCTTATCTGTTGAATTATAACAATGCAAAATTTACTTCTAGTTGAAATAACTGTATAATTTACCTATCTTCTTAAAGATAATTAATTTGTGTAACAATGTAAATTCTGATTACCATTCATTTTAATCTTAGTGACTTCATTGTAACAATGTAACCGCTGCATTAAAAACGCAAAGAAATTAATTACAATGATTAATTTCAATAATTACAATAATTCCTGCCCATCGCAACCCATGCGTTACCCCATCTTATCATATAATTGCCGATATTACGACCGAAGGATTCGCCTTATGGAAACAACTCCCATGTAATTCAATGACGCGTTCATTGAGACAAAATGTCAGGTACATCTCGTTAGGTTATCTTGGCAATTATTTGACACATTAATTTAATTATTCGGACATACGCGCAGGCCCGCCTTAACAACAAAATTCATTAGTCCAACCCACCAGCATGAATTATTAATGAAACTATCCGCCTTGAAGGGATCCTCCCAATCGCGGAACAAATCGGAAACAACTTATTTCGCTTGGATTGGCAAAGGTTTCTCTGAGATTCAGTCATCGTTTTAGACCCAATCTGTCTTCTGCTCTCAATTAGGTCAAAGTCACTTCTCTGATTTAGCTCGCTAAAACATATACTCACTTTCAAGTTTTGAAAAGGAAGCAGGTGTAGTTGCATCGATTTGAGCGAGGGTCAGGTGCTTGAGTGACGCATCAAAGTCACCATGGACCTTTAGCATTAAACCTAGCCGTAGGTGAACCTCGCAGGCTCGCGGAAATCCGGGGTCCACCCATAGTAATTGTTGGAAAGCTTTGATGGCCCTGCAGCAGAAAAGGAAACAGAACACTTAATAACAATATTTCAACAATATCCATCAGTCTAACTAAATTCATTCCAAACATCCCAAAATGATCTATCCCTATAATCCTTGTAACTATCCAGTTTAAAACAACCCTATTCTTCTCCAAATTCCAACTTTTGGAGTTCCAAATTTCCAAAAAAAAAATCTTTCTCACCATTACTACAAAAATCAAGTCTTCAATTCTAAATCAATAGTAGATTCACCAGAACTGTCTTCTGTCAAGTTTCAAATACATTTATAGAATAAACAAGACAAGAAGTGTCTAAATCATTCTGAAACAGAAACAAACCATCCAAAGAACTTTTACATCAAACCCCAGACCTCGCCGCGAACTCCGGCCTTGATTACGCAAAATCGATCGACCCCGAGCCCCGACCCCGCCAAAACTTAGCATTTCAAATTCCCGCGGTATTGCGACGCCAAGTGTGCGTGATCCGGATCAAGGAACGGCCGTGATGGCACGTAACCGCGCCGGCCGGAAGACAGAAAAGTGCAATAAATGCATAAAGTGCATGAAAATAGCGCGGAGTCTTATGAAGCGGCGGCGGTGGGACCGGAAGTGGCCGGTACGAGTCACGCACGCGTAGGGCCCGTCTCAATGGTCCTTCGAAGGCTCGTCGCGAATCACGGGGAGCGCGTGCGCGTGCGCCCTATCGCGCCCGCTTTATCGCCGCGATGCAACGGTAATTGCGGCCGCCAATTACACGCCCAGAGAGAGAAAAGAAGCTCGTCCGACGGCCGAAGCTACGCCAAACTACGGGCCGACATGCAACCGTTTCGGTGAACCATTCGCCGTGTTATCGCGGGCTTTTTATCGCGAGCATTGCGACAAACAGTGCGGGTCGATGGCTGTAGCTTCTGTTCGGGAGCCTTGAAATTAAAGTGGAACAAACTAGAGTTGGCGATTTTGAGCGAGATAAGCTGGGTTAAGCTGCAGGCTCGAGGTTGCGTTCTGATGATAGTACAATGACGAGTCAATGAGTGCAGCTTGAGGTTTCTATGCTGAGTCTGTGATTACGAGTGTGATCTTGAGATATGGTCGGATGATTGGATGAATGGGTGATCATTGTTTGGGTAGGAAGTTAGTAGATGGAGTTTGTAGAGGGAACATCAAATTTTAGGGTATGATGATTCATATCCTAATTTTTGAGGATTAATTTTCATTGGATTGGAATTTCCATATGTCTTAAGGTGATAGAGCATAAGTAAAGAAAAATTAATATGGTCGATGTCTGAATTATGTTTTTTACATTGAGATTTGAGCATTTTTCAATCATCTTGTAATGTTTTGGAGATGAAAGGAACATTGACTGAAGAATGACGCATATTTATTTACGACCAACAAAAACGTTTCTTTCTTTTACCAATTACAATCCGAATCCACTTTTCTCTTCCTAGGTACAAGACTGAAGTTCAAGGTACTCGATCGTCTATAAAATCTTGATATTTTTCTACCATTCACAAATGACATCCATATGCATATTCTCCTTCTTCACACCTATGTTCTCTAAACACACAGAATTTCTAAGGAAAGCACGTTTCCATGCAAAGCATCGACAGACATTTGAACCATTTCCAACGAAACACTTCTTTTTCGATTCAACAGAACCCGCAATAGATTTTGTCGGACGTGATTCGAATGCACCATTCCGATCTTTTGTGGCAAAAAAGCCACAGTCGAGAGGCCGTTAGAACGTTCGACTCGATAGTTCTATTTTTAGGGACAATCGGTGCATTGTCAGGTCTGAAAATAGCGCTTTTGCAAAAAATACGACGCGCAAACAGCCTGCCGCGATAACGCAACGTATTGCACGAGCGAAACGCGGAAGGGATTGTGTAATCCGGCGACCTCGAATACGCAAAATGCACGAATATTCGAGCGTTCGTGCGTTCGTGTGGGACACGTGCGCGGTACATATTGCGATCTGTGTGTGCCGACGCGCAGCCCTGAATGCAAGGCCATCTATTCGCTTACGTATCAGCTGACAATGCTAAAAACAAAGCGCATTTCAAGCAGCCTTTCTATCTTATTTGCGATAGATAGTCTAATGCGTTTTGTGATTTTTGCGCAGCGCTATTTTTAGCAACATTATTACAGCTATTCGAGATAGACAATGGCTTGCAAATTATTCCGACGATGGTTTTTGATTGGAGGTTTATGCTTTTGCAATCGAAATATATTCGATTGCATTTATCTATTGCGAAATAGTTTCGAGATATTCTGAAGAATACACATTTTAATTTGGGAAGGCCGCATAGAATTCTCTGATTCCATTGGGATGTTCTAAATCATTTGGATGAAATAATTATAAAACGATTCTTTGATTGAGACTTGTTATTTATTACATATCAGATAAATACATATATATTTATGATAATACATAGTACAAATTATAAAAGTTTCGTCGTCAATAATTACGTAATTAATTTATGCAAAATCGAAGGTTTACCTATCATTACAAAAAGTCTTTGTAATAAAACTATGGTCAGTTTATATAATATAGTTCCATTACGATCAGTTTAACTTATACTTTTTCTTTTTTAATTTCGCAAATAAATTTAAAAAATTGAACGAAATTGAATATAATTAAAGTTTAATCAATGAACTTCAATTAAATTAATTTAAAAACTGAAATTAAAATATTTCCTCAACTTCAGTCGCTGAAAAACAGTCTAAAATTTCCCAAAAAAATTCCGTGCAACGCAAACTTTCATTCGAACTGAAAACGAAATGTCTGAAAAAAATGTTTTCGCGCATCGAATTAAATCGGTCCGATCGATTCATTGAGAGAGCAAGTCCATTCATTTGCCGGAGAGCGCGCTTTCTATCCGGCGCTGGGGTTCGTTGTCTTCGGCTAAGTGAGTCACTGTTGTACGCGTCGACGTGCGCGAGGGCGAGACGGAGAAAGAAATGTCAGTGACTTGCGCGCGCGATTACGAAATAATCGTGCGGCGATTCGCTCGTTCGGTCGGCCGGCGAACTTTTTGCCCGCGCGACTCGCCTCGGTTTATCGTGCGTTCCTCCCGATAAGCGTTTCGCGCCGCAATTTTCGAGAACGCCAATCGGCACTCGGCCGATAACGAATTCGTGTTTTTGACGAGGCTCCGACTTATCGCGCTAGTCAATGTTTGTTGCGACGATACTGTATCGCGGTTTATTGACAAGAGCGTTGCAAAAGTCGCTGTTTTCGTTCGCGATCCGAGGTTCGTTGCGGAATGGAATCGTCGTTTCCGAGAAGTGGAGCAAGAAAGTTTTCGGATATCGCATGTTCATTTTTGGAACCATTTTCTGGTCGATAAGGACGAGAATAGATTGATGACATCGTTTTCATTTGGGGAAATATAGAATGACGGTTGGATTGGGGTATTTTTTGTTTTTAATTTGTGCAAATTTGACTTTGGTTGTTCTGTGAGTTTAACGAGTTTAATAATTATTATTTGCATTTGCATTTTTCATAGATTATTTGAGCTGAGATTGAAGAAGTGTGATAATTTGAAAGATAACTTCGTTTTCAAACTTATCTTTAAACTTCAATACTAAAACATCAATGAGAGAAAATGATAGTAAAAAGGAACATTGTTTCTTTCTTGACTGTAAAATGTCTAAAATGTCAATTTATTTAAATGCGACAGTGATTGAAGTAGGGAATGAATAGTTCTATACTAACACACATTTTCTAAACGAAATACTGGTAACTATGCCAGACGTAAGATGTCAAGTTTAGTCAATCGTATTGATTAGAAGGTAGGTCTGAACTGAAGAACTATTTCGGAGTTACATTTTCCTACATCCATCTATTTTAACACTTTTTCAACCTCAAATTGTCTCTTTTTCAGATTAATAAATACCTGAAGTAATTTCTTTAAAATCAAAACATGGATTTGTCACAGCAGAAAAACAAGTTTCTTACAGACTTCTTAAAATAAGATATTTGGAGGTTCTGTCTATCTTCTTGGCCATTTTCTATCTTCAAATCAGATGCACTAACCCTCTTTTCAACATCTCTTAAAATAAATTTTTATTTTTCGAGTGCAGATATCTCTTAAAATAACTTAAACATTCTAAAAAAGCTAATCTAACTACATCATCCCAGCACACTTTATAACCTCACAGATTTTGCAATTTTATAGAACACCGCTCTATTTCAACAGACATTCAGAGAGAACGATGTCGTTTCGAAATGAACTTTCAATGCAAAAAACAGTTGTTACCAACTAAAGAGAGCACGTACACCAGACTTCAAACCCAACTTAATATTTGCTCCAAGAAATCATGTATATTTGCTTCAAGTCCCACATTCGTCCACACAACACATTCACTCCTAAACATTCCCTTTTGCCACAAAAAGATTCTCCTCGTGAGAACTCAATACATTCGCACCAACCAGTTTCTGCCACAGCATGAATCCTATTGTCCCACTATGAAACTCGAGGGCCCTTTTAATAGTGTACACCTTTTTCTCTCGTCTAAGAAATCCCTCCAATTTCACACCCCAATTTCTTCAGTCTTCGCAACTCCTTCTCCGCCCACTGCCTCGCATTGTCTCGGACCAAAAAAGCCACCCGAGTTGCACAAAAATGCCCCTTCCTCGTCGCTCTCCCTCGCGATTCGACCGCGCACAAAGAGCGGAGAAAACGCGCAGGAAAACTGCTCGACGCCACTGACCTAGATCTCGGCGTTTCGCATTGGCGGATCGTTAGAAAGCAGAGCTTGTTATGCAAGTATTATGGAACTTGGCTACGAGCGTTCGATTGCGCGCGAGTCCCGCGTCTATCGGGCCGCCCTATCGCGACAAGATAAATCGCCGCTGTCCCCGTTTCGACAGCGCGGAATCGGCGCGATTCCGCGTCGCGGCGTTCCGCGAAAGTGAACTCGCCGGAGTCCGATTTGGCCACGGAAGTTCCGCGACTTCCGCGCTGAGAACACGCGATTCCAGTACATGCGTGTGTGAGTTAAAAGTATAAGTTGTGACACTGTGCCATTTAAGTGGCAGAACTTGAATGGTTCTGGTGGAGTATAAATGGATGTGCAACTCCGAGCTGACGTAACTCGTTGAAATGCAGTTTGCAAATGTTGGTAATTGTGGAGGGAAAATGAGGGATTGGGGTTTTTAGTGGTTTTGGAAATTTGTTAAATGTTTGGCCATATTGGGATTGTGGAAATATGTGATTAAAAGTCACACTTTTACAATATATCAGAAGAATATGTTTGATTGTTTTTTTGTACAATCAAAAATATTCTTTTTTTCTGAAAAAGGCTTTTTAACCAAAAAGAATACTACCTTTTCATTCTAAAAGATGCATTTCAAAGTTACTTTCTAATTGGACCAAAGTGAAATCTTTTTGCGAAAGAGTTAAAACGAATATTCTATCATTTAAAAGGATCCTGTTCTGATCAAAAAGACATTTTTAAGAATGCACATATTTACCTCTGCAGCCGATTTTTTATTTAAATCCAAATGTATGTAAGAAACAAATTTTTGGTCAATGTCAAAGTGATAGTGACATTGACCAAATTGTGATAAGTATTAATTACTAAATAATTAGTCATAAGTACAGTTAAATACCAGAAGTTTGTTCACAGCTTGTTTTATTAAAACATCAGAATCAAGTTGTCGTTGCAATGTAACCATTTACCACTTAAATTGCAAAATCCTGGCCTTTTTTGTTAAGTAAGCAACATTTTACCACGAAACAACTTCACCACTTCAATTGGCTGGACAAGCATTTAATTGGTAAACTTTGCTACTCGAGCAGCCATTCCTGTTCTTGCCACTTATTTTTCTGAGTTTGGCTTCGGACGCCGCCGTTTTGCGCGATGCCAATCGCGTTTGTCGTGCACCTTGCGACGACTAATCGGTCGGGTGTGTTAATTAATTTATAACGTGTGAAAAAGAAGGAGGTGTGCGAAAAGAAAGGGTGCATGTTAATGCTCCCTCGGGCGAGCTGAGACGGAGCGTTTATGAAAATTATGAAATCACGCGGTTGACGCGCGGCGGTGATAAACGACGGTCGACTTGCGTGACGCGGAGTTTGCCGCTCGCGGTGCATCTGGAGGTGAAATTTTGCGGGGATTGCGAGGGAGGGGGTATTCGCGATGGTGAGAAAAGTTAAGTGCAGTGCAGAGGCGAGGAAAGGGAATCGGTGTATCAGTGATAAAGGAGAATTAATTATTGCGGCGGCGATTATTGCGGAATTAAGACCGGCGTGGGTGTGTTTTATGGGTGCAAGTGTGGAAGTGAGGGTTTTGTTGTGCAATGCAGCGTTGAAACGTGTTTTGATGTGCGAAGTTAGAGGGAGCTTATTTTTAAGCAGGTGATTCAGAAATAGGAGTTTATGCAGGAGAAATAGTTTGGTGGTTTTGATCGTGAAATAAGTGTCAAAGAGCGTTGAAAAGTGGAAGGTAAATACTGTTGACTGGACAGAATTCGTACTTGTTCTAATATTTTGAGTTGTGTGACAAGTTTTTCTTTAGTTTCAAGTTTAGATATTTTATATATTAAAAAAAGAAGATATTGTGAAATAATTCTTATAAAATCTGAATTCTCTAAATGTCAATAAGTGAATATTCACTTATTCTAAGTGAAAAGTTATGCATTTAAAAAATTAAGTGTATATGGACTTCTTAAAAAGTGCATATACACTTATTTGAATAAGTGTTTATTTTGCAGATTTTTTTTGAAATTTAGAGAATATGTTGCTGTCCTCAAATGTTTCATATTTTTTATGTGTATTTTTTATGTTTCATATACTTTATATGTTTCATATAATATGAATATGTGTTTCATATATTTTATATATAACTGTTTCCATTCCCCTTTTTTCCCTTGATATTCCCCTACTTTGATCAATCTAAAACTGAAATAGTGACTGATCAGGTTTTAATCATTATTGGCAATAAATGTTCTTGATTTAATCAAATGGGAAATTAATAGAAATGTGATTCGATCTATTTATAACCAGACTTGATCTCACTCAATCTGTAACTCATTTACAACTTTATCAGTCTGTTATCAATATTTACTTATCAAAACTGACGAAGTCTTAATCATTTTTGGTAGTAATCCTAGATTTATCAAAACAAAATTTAATCCTCATTATCGATCTTTACCGAAAAAGATAAAATCTCTTTAAAAACGGTCTCCTTTACAGATTCAGCATTGTTTTACCAATATTTGACATCATTTTTTCCCCGATCTTAAACCGGGACAAACGAACTCAGTTGCGATTTCGTTTTCATCGAGCGCTCCACGTGCAACCTTGAGTCGCAATGAGCCGCGGGCCCGTTGATTTCCGGCGCCGGACGCCGCGCGGATCCGCGCCGCGGACGACCGGAAGTCGGCGCGAAGCCGGCGATTTCCCAGTGACCCAGATCGCCGCGTGCGTCGCACACCCACGCGCGCGCGTGTCTCGTCAGCGCGCGTCTGTCTCTGTCGCGTCTCGAGCGACACTGTCGCGGGCGCGCCGCGTGGGCAACGCGCGGATCACGGTCTCCACGATTGCGCGTTGTTTATGCAACCGTGTAATTCGCAGCCGCGTTATTCATCCGCGTACAACTACGGCACGATTTTTGGTCGGAGGGAGGTAGACTTAATTAGTAAAAGATGCGAAAAATTGATTTTGAGAAAACTTACTTTAAAAAAACTCGAGATTGTTTTTCATCAAAATGAAAAGAAACGTCATTTTGAACTATTCTTATGTAGTATAAATTGTACTCCTTGAGAAATGGGGAAATAGTATTGAATTGGAAATTGTGAGTTTTTAATCCAAAAAAGGTAAATTAGTTGAAAGTGGATAAGTTTCAATGTTTGGTTTGAAGAGTAAAATGCAAAATTTATATGTGATTAAAGAATTTGGAGAGATTAGACAAAGATGCTGAGCACTGAAGTGAAGATGTGCATTAGAGTTGAGGTTGCATTCTGGAGATAATTTTGTAACTCAATCACTATTCCATTACTGAGAAATGCACCATATAACTGTGTTTCATTATTGTTTACAGTCTGTAAAGTTTATAACCAGGCCAGAACGGTGATGAAAAGTTAAGATTGTTGATATCCTCTAAAGGATGTAGAAGAGTATAACTGGAATAGTCATATAGACTCTATTTTCTGCACTTTATTTTTCTGGAAAACTTGCTTGTTCTTACTGGATGAGAAAAGAAATATTTTTTGTGCATAGAACTTCAATTTCGCAGAGTGCATCTTTGTTTTTGTAAGAAGATCTTAGACAGAAAGAAGAACAAAACCTGCTTTAGAGTGGGATAAAGTTGCGTATGTATGTCTCGTCCAAAGACAAAAGAAAATGTATACCTTCTTCAAGGGAGGAAAGGGTCGAGTCCGCGGAACGTCATAACATGAAAAATAAAAACGTATCTGGAACAGTGAATATCGTCGAATGAAACTTTTTTCTCTAAAGTCGGTTCGTAAAGGTAAACCATGTTTTCTGCTTCCAAAATTGAAAAGTAAAGAAAATATATTATAATTTCCCCATTACTTTGATATTACTTCGACATTTATCATCCATATAGATCAATCTCTCCCCTCCATTGATTTCACAGGGATTCGACAATCCCATCAACATCAATTTGATATCCGACAGATCTTCTTCCCCTTTTATCTTGACATCGTTTTCCCGCCTTTCTGTCCTATCTGAACATCTTGATCTTCAACTGCAATTTCGCCAAAATCCTCAATTTCAGTCCCCACATGTCTCGACATTTTTCCCGGTCATTTAAGCCTCGATTGCCGAGCGAGCCGGAAAAAAGGCGACGTTTTTCCGGTATCTCCCCGGGCGATCTAAATAAGCTTAATTGCGTCTGCTGCACGCGATCGAGCAGTCGCTGCCGCGGCGAGCAATAAATAAACGTTCGTCCGTCTGATAGGAACAGCGAACGGAACGGTGCATAACCCCCGAGACAACTCGTGCGCTTCGACGCCGTCACTTTCGAGCTATCGATTACGAAACACAACCTTCGTGCGAACGTGCCTCATATTCTCGCGGCCGAGAGAGAGAAAACACGAATTATTGCCGAGACAACGACAAACCGCGGCCGCACAATAGATAAACGCCCGGCATCGAAAGTGTCGTGTTGCTACACCGAATTTCACTTATCTCGCGCGATTTCCCGATCTGAACTGCTGACCCACATTGCCTCGCAATATTGTTGCTACGGTTGTTCGACTAACCGGATTCGATGGGAATTATCGGTTTTACTTTATTTCAAACTTTTGTTTAGGAGTTACGAATACTTTTGGGCATCACTTTCATGGAGTTTGTACGGGAAGTGCAAAATTCATAAGAAAATATATATTGTGATATTAATATAACAATATATTGTTATTGTCATTATAGAAACTCAACGATTTTTTTTTATTCTGAATATGATTTTGTGCCTCTTTTTAAATAAAAATAAAATGAATAAATAATGACAAAATTATTGAATGATTTTTAACAAAGTATCATTTTTCATCCATAACCTCAATTGCCTTTAATTAACATTACGACTCCTCAAAAGAATAATGTCATTCTCTATTATCAATGTTTTTTAATTTTGTCATATTCATAATTTTATGTTTCACTGCATATTTATAATTCAATTTAATTTTATACTGTAAATATATACATAAAACAATTATATAACTAAATGATAATTAGGTCAAAATTATACATAATGCAATTAAAAGATTTCTTCATAAGTAATCCTAATATATGAAAACAAGCTCACAATCCACTTACGTTATTCTTTTCAGATTTTAAATTAATTAAATCGTAAAACTTAAAAAAAGCCCCCTCTCTGTTAATTCTCAGAGCAAATTGTTGTTTCGTCCTTTTTTTCTATTCGTTATCTCAGATGGCATAACTCGCCTCCTTTCGATTGAGTTACAGTCATTAGGCAGAAATTGCGGTGTCGCAAACGGCGGCGTTCCTTTGTCTACCCTACATTTCGCGCTCGCGACTCATTTCTTTCAAAGGAAAGTTGCGCCAGACGTCGCCAATCCGCGGCGATAGATGGCGCCCGACTCGTTACTGAATTCCCGCGAATTTCGAAGTCGGCAACCCTGCCTACGACACACATTGTGCGAAAAATGCATGCGTGCCAGTGCGCCGCGGCAGATGCATCTTCGCCGCACGCGCCGCGCAGGTGCACGCGAATTAAATCTTGTTACGTAAAGCGGTACCATTCGTCAAGGCTCGTGCCCTTGGGACAAACGAGCGCCGACGAAACGCCGCCAATGCATCGACTCGGACCAACATTATCGCGGATTATCGGCAGTTTAGCGAGCGTTTATCACGTCATTTGTTTCGTAGAGAGAAAACCAACATTTTTAAGGGGACTAAGAAGTCAAAGTTAGAGTAATTAGAAGTTGTTTACAGTTAGAGAAATAGAGGAGAAATTACTATTAAAGTAGGAAAATTAAAAAAAATGAAATGTTGCAGTTCAATGACTGCAAAGGAATGAGTCTGGCGATTTTCTTTAAAGAGTTGTTAAGTGACTTTTTATTAAGTATTTATCAACCATATATAAAAAAGTATACTTTTCATAGCTCCAAAATTGAAGATTCATTTTTTTACCAATGTTTTGTGCTGTAAAAAATAAAGTAAAATTTAAAAATGTATACTTCACACCAGTTGCAAGTATGTATAATTTAATTGCAAAGAATAACTGTAAATTACAGTTCGACTGTACCAAAGTTATGTCTGATCAATTTTTTAAATGTTGTCTTCAATTTTAAAATGACTTCGACTAGAAGATGCGATATTAAATTTACATTGTGACAAATTTTACAATGAGTTAAGACCGAGCTGACTCAGGCAATAAATCGAACTAGAAAAGAATGTGAATAATTGATCGAAATGATGCGGGAACATGAAGAACCGCCGCGCGCGACTGCACCGAAGGCATTTGTTTGCTCGCGGAGACGTTATTGATCACGGCCGCCGCCTGACGGACAATGTAGGCCCGATAAAACACTCTCTTACGGCGATATGCAAATGAACGTCCAAGGTGTTCTTTTCACCTGTTCCAGTCGTATCGAGAAACTATCGTTACGAATCGCGCCGTACCGCCACCAGACCTCTATGTAAACTAATTTACAGTCCTCTCTATTCGGACGCAAAACTTCAAATCCATACAAATTTCCGTGGTGAACCAAGAGCAAAAGTAAACCGACATTTCCTGGACAATGTAGACGGAGATTTTTTAGATTTGAGGTCGGTGTTGTGCCTTATTATTTTATGGATAAAATAATGGTAGGATTTGTAAAGTTAATGCCTTCGATAGAAGAGATAATGTGAAGAACTCAGTGTGTAAAGAATGTAAATGTACATTGGGTATAAATTATTTTGACGTTTAACGTAGAAATACAATGTGAAATTGAGGTTTAGAGTTACAACTAAAATTGAATTTGTCGGTTATTTAACGTTTTACTATTGTTTGATGTAAACGTTGTGATATTTAAAACTTTGTTTTTAATTCCATCAGTATAATTCTTTTCAGTATAACTTTGTAAACATTTATAACATTTTAGTTTCTGCGCTTTTTTCATCGAATATGATTTAAATTGTAAAGTAATCTCTTAACTTTAATATTACCATACATTTTTATTTCACACGTGGACCGTTAAAAATACCCAAGATCTTCTGGAATATCTTGCATAAATTCTCAAACATTTTTTACGAATACAAACTCAATCTACAATTACCCGATACAAAAATTCCCGTTGCCCCCACGATGAAAATCACCCAAAAATCGCGCGACTCCCTCACAGCTCTATCTAATCACTCAATCAAATGTCCTCCCTCATTATTTTTCAAGCCTATTTTTCATCCTTCCCCAAACACGTCTTGTCGCGACTTAATATCTTCAACCCGCCCCGAAAATAGTCTTCGTGGCGCAATTAATTGTTCGCTGCCGATTTGGCGTGTTTTCGTGCCGGACACTTGCTTCTTTAAGTGGCAACAAGATGGTGGACAGGTGCGCGGCTCGCCCCTCCCGCCGCTTTTGGCACGCGACCGCACGCAAAAGCGGCGCGCGTCCGCCGGTTCGCGCGGTGACACACTTCGGCCGAGCGATCGAATTCGGCCGATTTTGCACATTGTGCGCGCCGCGCGCAAATAGCCGCCGATGACAGTCGCGCGGCTTTCGCAGCCGCGCGATCATCGGCCAGCTGTTTAACAGCTGCCCACACGGCATCGATCGCCGTTCGGCCTTTCTTCTGCGGCGACCTCGTCGTTTTTTCGAGCTCCCCGGTTTTCGGTTCTTTTGTCCGCCGCTCGCAAATTCCGCCGCTTTCCTTCGATAGAATTCAGTTCGAACCGGACGGAGAGCAAAAAGCGGCCCGGTCTTTGAGGATGCAGTTGTTTGAGAAGAAAATCGGGTTGACGATGAAAGATTTTTGGAGAAGAATCGATTGAAAGGGAATTGTGTTTGAGAGAATGAAGCATTTTTTGGATCGAAGAGGGGGAGGATGTTCCAGATGGTGAAATAAGTCTGGCTTTGTCGAAAAGACTGAAATCATTTTTCAAAACAGTTTCTGTTAAGATTTTTTTTAATAATTGGTATACTTCCTCGATAAATAAATGTGTGCTGATTTAATGGAAGCAATAAATCGGTCCCAAAAACATTGAAATGCCATAACCTATCTTCCTCTTAATTAAAAAAGACTACTTTTGGAAGAAGTCCTAAATTAATTATACATATCACCATGTTTATCAATTTCAATCGCAATTAATTTCGCGTATAAATATTCACCGCGCCATTAATTAAATTCCCATGGAAATTAATACCAAGCCGATACGAGCGGCTCGATTCCACACCAGTTAACTTGATTAAATCGCGCGAAACTTCGTCCCCGAATCATCCAACTTCGCCAAATTCCAAACTATTCCACGTTCGTCGGAATCAATAGAAATCACTCTTCCAAAAACAAAACAAAACAAAACAGCAAAAAACTGCTCCGTTAAATCCAACTTGTCCACCTTTTTTCCCGCTAGATGGCGATGCGCAAAAAGCCGTCGCTGGCGAGGTTCCAGGGGTTTGTGAGCGATCGGCCGGGAGTTATTATTCCGCGCGAAATTGCCAATCGGGCGAGCCGGCAGCGTTTAGATGCCGGCCAGGAATGCGGCCGGCGATTTTCGTGGGCCTTCTTTTGGCCCGCAAAAGCCCCGAAAAGACGCGGCCATTAATTTGCATTCGAGGCGAAACACGCGCGAGTCCGACCTCTCGGCCTAATTTATTGCGCGTGCCGAATCTGCATGGATGCCCGCGTCAACCGGCCAATGATGTATGTCTGATAACATAGGATTAGAATAAACTTTTTGCGCGACGACACGAGGGATGCTGGTGTTTTGACGGCTACGTCCTTTCGGGATTTGGATGAATTATGTTAGATTAAAGGTGTTAAGAGGAATGAAAAATGGCTAGGGACATAAAAAATGTATTTATCCTATAATATTTTAAATACGTTTAACGTATATAATGTTTATGGAATAGTTCTTAGAATTATAGAGAATTGTAGAAGTTGGGTTCATTTTATTTATAACCTATTTCAGTTCATTATATCAAGTTCCATTCAAAAGTTCAAAACGAAGTTTGTTTAAAGATTCTTTAGGATTTCTTAGATCGTTTTAATGAAGGCCATTAAAAATAACTTTCTTAAATTTGTTTTAATTTAATTTAAGATATGTTAAAAATCAAATCATTTGTCAATTGGCATTTAATATTATCCACTTTTGTCGAAACAGTATCACAAATCTGTAGAAATCGGGTGAAAAACAAATAAATTTTATTTCACCCGATTTATTCCCGCTGTTTCACACATTAATTTTTTCGCCGCACTTAAAACGCTTTTTTCTCTTTCCTACAAAAATGACCAAATCCGTGAAAGTTTCGTCATTTTTAAAATTCGCCGCCACAAAGAGCCGACGAGCCACGGAACATGGCGCAATTAACGGTCGGCGGTTCGTCGCTGATAATCGCGAAATTAATCTTCCGCGCACCCTTGCGAACATCCCGCTTTCGTCGGATTTTTGTTTGCGCGCAAAAACGCGCGCTGACCGTCCGGTTATGCACCCGACATTAGCCGCTCTGTCATTCTTTGTCTTTCGGCTTTTTTTCGCCCGGAGCCCTGCTCGCCAAGGTCCTAATTTAATTCGGGCCGCCCGGCCGGCCGCTATTCCGACCCGAGGCGCGTCCTTCCACGGCGCGTATACCTACGCCCGCTTTTTTCCCCGGCTGCCGAACCTAGCGCGCCACCCCGGCCGGACGAACAGCTTTTTCTCGCCTCACTTTTTCCTTCGCGAAGCGCGCCGTCAAACGAAGGCACTTTTTGCCGATTCGGTTTTTCAGTTTCAGCGAAATTCAAAATGGAGAGAATCGCGGCAGATTGGTTGAAGGTAGAGAATAGGAGGATCTGTGTACCTAAGTAAATGAGGGTTTTTTTTGCAATCTCGAAATTTGTCCCCAAAAATTGTAATCGGAAACGGTTCTTATATTTAAAGATTATAATCGGTATATGAATTTTAAAATGTGGTAACAATGTAAATTTGCATAATTTAAATCATAATTATCTTGGAAAAGATTCAAAAAATGAGAAAATTCTGAAATTCAAACTAGTTAAAATAATTATTTAAATAAATTAATTAATTATTTAAAAATTAAATTATTTAATAAGAATTAACATTAGTGAATTTCTTACTTCTTATTGTACGGTTAGACATTTTTTTATATAATAGTATTGACGAAGTTTCCAGTCTGAAATCAAATTTGCAAAGATAGAAATCTTTTCTGCTTTTCAATGTCTTCTAACTCCAAACTCTGTAAACTCATTTTGCGAAATGTATCAACTCCTTCGCAGCGGACCGAAACATCGAAAAAGAATGTCCGATCCAAAATAACAGATCAATCTGACCCAGATAGACGAAAAACGTTGCCATTGGCGCGGCACTGCCGCAACCTGCAATTTGCAATGAGCGCGTTTTATATAATAATTAATTACGGGGCCCTTCTCACGCCCGTCTGAAGCTGTAATCACGCGCTTAACGCTAGCTGTTTACTAGGAAATGGCGTGCCGGATGGACAGCCAAGTGTCGAGCTTCGTCTATTTCGTGGCTGCACAGCCCAGTTATTTGCTCATCGGCTCGATCGCGGCGTCTTTTTCTCCCCCGTGAGAAAGCTGTTATTAGCCAAGAAACCAACAGAAGAGTCCGCGAATCGCTATTGTCGAAGCAAAAAAGATTTTTTGCAGACACAAGGTTACATTGAGGTAACCGATTTAAAATTGGATGAAAAGAGATGAGAAAGTATTGGGTTATTTTGGAAGTGTAGTGAAGATCGAATTTTTTTATTTCGGAATTCTTTAAATAAATATAAATAAATGTAAAAGTATAAATGAATTAATAAGTTTCACCTTTTGGTTAAATGGCTCGTTTGAAAGAAATATTTCAAAATGAATTATTTAAAGGATTTCTCTTTCATTTCCTTTTCGTTGCAATCCTGGTGAAATATTTTAAATATTTTATGATCAGGATCGAAATTTGATTACCAATCGATCAATACCCGATAAAAATATCTCATTTCGATTTTTTAGATCTAAAATTATGTTAACCTGTAGGGGAGGGGCACATTTTTTATCGACTTTTTTATTTTAAGGCCTAAAAGTTAGATATAGATATAGTAATTGGGTTAAGTGACGAAAAAGATGGTACCACTTGGGTATCTATAAATGAGTCTCCCGGCAGGGAAAAAACAATTTTAAAACTAAAAATCGATTAGTATTCTTACGAATACTAATCGATTTTTGCAGTCGTTTTATTGCAGTTAAATCTATCTGTGTAAATAATGAAAAACTGATTCTAATAATTACAAAGTCTATAAAAGGGCCTTCCCTCCTGTAAAAGTTTATTTTTATTTCTCATTTAATTGCAGAATAAGGTATGATCCTGCACTATTGTTTATTCTTTAGTTTTCCTCTATTTATCCTGTATAAACACCTTGATTCATTTGTTGACTTTTTGAATTTCAAATTATATATTACATTCATTTATTTTAGATATGAATTCGATTTACGTGTACCAAAGATATTATTCCATTCACACTAAACATTTGAATACCCGAGGTGAATGTACACGCCGAAACGAGCCTAACCTAGCTTAACGTAGCGCGACCGTGTCGAAGCCCCGAGGGCTAAAGGGGGATCGATTTTCATCCGCCGTGTCGTCGTCCGTCCGACCGTGCGAAAGCAAGATTCGACAATCACGCGCCAGACTATTCCAGCCTCGACCTTACGCGCTCCCAAAATAATCTCACGTCCATCCTTTTGCGGTAATTTATTTTTATTGTAGTTACGACATAGGATTATAATGTTACATCGACTAACTATTGCTTAAATCCGTTCCTCCTTCAATGACTTCCTCAACAAATTACAAACTTCAACAAAAACAAGTCATTCCCAAGACAGTCGAATTCCTCATTCCTAAAATGATCAGAGATGTCTATGATTGAATCTTTGTTGACAGACATTAACTTTTAGTCTTCAGTAGTAGGATTCATATTTCATCCAAAATATCCTCCAGCTTCAACTTTATTAGAAACTCTAATTCTAACTCTTCCAAACTTCTAACTCTTAGAAACTTATTGTCACATCAAGAGTCTAAATAGGGCCTTGATTCAAGACCCTAATTGGGAAAGAAGGCAAATGTGACTTTTGTCCAAACAGATTTCATTCCCTCACAGCATGAAAATCTTTAGGAACGGAAACTTTCAGATATGAGGAACAACAGAATTATTATTATGTTCCAGATTTTTTCTGATATCTTCTTGAAAGTGTCTCAAAATCATTGTATCACATCCAGATTATTTATCTGCATATCATACAATGTGATACAAGAAAAAATCATACATCTTCACAAAGTTTATATTCCGAAAATCGGAGCCTCCTCAAACAGTAAATCATGCCAGCAGATTTCCAACACCCCAATTTCCCACTTCTCCCAATCTCCGCGACTTGCGCAGAACGCTCAACACCTCGCCATCTGGTTCCCCAGCCGCCAACGAATTTCGCGAATCCGATCGCGGGATTGAACGCCACCTCGCGGCCTATTAGACGATCATTATTCGGCTTCCGGAAGGCGCGCCCGCGGACGCAATTAACGTTCCCGGTCTGCCGCAAACAAAGGCCGCATTTGCGATTCCATTAATTTGGGGCGCTTTTCAGCGCGCGGTTTTGTGGGCTCGCGCAATGTAAACTGGCGTGGAAAAGCGAGGGGCGCGGGGAATCGGGGAAAAGGTAAGGAAAAATAGAGGCGGCGTTGCGCGGCGGGTTGTTCTTTTTTGCGAGCGCCCTCCCCGGGGTCTCGTTCCTATGCAAGCAGGCGCGACTGGCTGAGCGGGCGACCGCGTCCCTTAACGCCTCATCTCTTAAAGTGGATGGGACATTCCGAGTATTGACCCGTTTGTTTTTCGCCTTCGGTACCAATGAGACGCGCGTTCGGTTGCCACCCCGGTCTATTTCGGGCGGTGCGAAAAAGTGTCGCAAATGTCGGGGGAGGAATAACGGTTTTCGGAGAACCGACGAGCTTTTGAGGTTAGGTTGGGGGTTGGTTAAAAATGTAGGCGCTATGAATGTCTGAACTGCGACAGTCAAATGTTTGAAGAGGAGCAGAAAGAGAGTACTTTATGGAGAGTTTGCTGGGAATCTTAGGTATTAATGCCTATCAAGATATTAGCGAGGAAATAAAACGATTTAATATTGGCACACCCAGAGAAATAGATGAATTTTTATAGTCTAGTTTTGACAAGTTTTAATAGTCTGACTGTAGTTTTAATCTATTTATCTGGGTCAATTGTCAATTTTATATTGCATTTTTAGCTTTGGGTTGGTTTATAAGTAGATTTTTCTTATTCGTCGAAATTGAAATAATTTAATTCAGACAATTTTATACAACTGTTGTACGAAAAAACGATGAGATAAACAATAATTGTCTTGTGTACCTTCCTCATTAAAAGCGGAAGTTAGTAAAATGATACGTGTTGTGAAAGAAAGAGAGAAGACAAATAAAAAGATTTGCGAAGAGAAAGAGGCAAACAGTGATTCGGCCTCGCTCGTGTCGAGCGATTTTTGCCCGCGGCGCTGGAACACGCGACGATCACCGCGCGGCGGTTGCGCAATTACGCCGGCATGTGTCAACGCCGGACGGACAAGTTCGCGGCGAATCTTGATATTCAAATCCAGTTAGTCGGGAGCTTCTTTTTCTCGTTTCTTTTTCTCCTTGCATCGAGGAGGAAAAAATCTGAGGGCACCGGCGTGACATCTTCTGCGAAGCGAATTACAGGGGAGTTGACTGTATACGTTATTGCGGGGCAATTAATCTTGATTTCTTTAATTTGTTACGATGGCCATGCATTATTTATCGTCACGCCGGATACTTTCCCGAATGCTTTGCGGAAAAAAACGTATTTACACTGTCCATACACCTTAATATACCAATATTTCTTTGTTTCAGCCATTACAACTTAAACCAAAACAGAGCAAATTTATTAATTTTGTTTTTTAAAAATATCCCATTTTTAAAAAACAAAATATTACTTTTTTTATTTTTTAAAAATGGGACTATAATTTTCGCTATTCAGTTCGGTTATTTAATTGAACTTTTCAGTAATGCCCAAATGATTGCGTTTTACCATTTCACAAATTCCAAATTTTCAGACTCCAATTTGTCCAATTCATTCCCTAAACGATTCTCCAATCTCCCATTTTCAATATACTTCTGAAACCGTACTTTTGATTGCATTTCCGATTAATGAATTTAACCCTTTAAGCTGGATTCCCCTTGATCCTGCCACCGAAATGAAATGATCCAACTTAGTTGCGAAAATGAAACCGACTTCGTCGCCGCTTCCCCGACTTAGGCCGAGCCACCCTTAACTACCATTAAATTTGCCGAACAAAGCTGCGCGAGGGGGCGCGCGCGTCTTAATGCATTATGCAGCGCCAACAGGCCGCGGGCGTTATTTTTGATTGGCCAATATTGACCGTCGGGTCGCGCCACCGTGCTTCAGACGCTACGCAAATTTCCGGCGTTTGCGCACGCATACGCCGTCCCGCAATTACACTCAACTTGCGCCATCGACCGGCAATCCGCGCGTTTTCTCTGACCGGAATGTCGCGCGAACGCTCGTGGGAACGCGCGCGAAGCACCGAAAAAAATGCGTTTCAATTATGTCGCACGTTCGGATCGTAAAAGAAGGGTTGCTCGACGGTTGCAGGGGTGGATCGAGCCAGGGGAGCCACTTTTCACGTCCCCTCCCCATCCCCCGCCGCCATGGCCGAACGTTCGTCGAATCTTAAATGGGCGAAAAATCGCTATCGGTTATTTACGGCCAGGAAAAAGAGAGATTTTTGATAGGAGATTGCTGGTTTTTGTTTGAGATAAAAAATTGGAGGGTGCAGTGTAGAAAATGGGTTTTATTAAAAATAATTTCGAGAATTGTATTAGTTTGGATTGTGAAGAAAGAAAAAGCAAGGCGAGAAATGTTCACTTTTTTACATCCTTCTAGGGTAACAAAGATGTATTTATTTTCGAGTTGTCTTTCAGGTTAAAAAAAACAATTATGGTAATTATTATAACAACTTCGTGTTCATAAAGAAATGCATTTTTTTTTGTTTTTTTTTTCGTTCTTTTTATCAGTTGTTTTATTTTGATTGCGACCACATTCTCTTCGATTTTGAACGGACTGTTTAAAATAAAAATCACGTATTTCGTCGCTAATAAGACAATCAAATCATCGACTGGACGCGATAAATAATGCACGTCCGACAAGTGGCAGGTAAAACGCGACGAGGAAACGCAACAAAACGCAACAGTAAATCATGTTCCGGCGAACCGCGTGCCCCATCGGAAATGCACCCTAATGTCGCACACGTGAACGCGCCGCGAACCCTCCGCCGGCTCACGCATTTTTGCATACAACGCGGCGGCTTTTTCAGTCACGTATCTTATATATAATGCATGCGGCAATAATACTTATTTCCGCGTCGTCAATCCGGCTCAACGTTCGCCGCGCCGCGCGGAAATAAATTATGAAAGTCGAGCGAAATTGAAAAAAGTTCGACGACTTCTGTTAACGCTCTGACGAGATGTGTTACCACTCTGATATCATTGAAAAACTGAGCCAATATCGGAAAAATGCATTTAAAATGAATTTTGCAAAGTTTGTAATTTATAAAAATTTGGAAAACAAGGGTAAAGAAGTTTGTACTCGTTTCAAAATGATTTGAAACGAGTTTCTGGGTGAAACGTTTGTTTTCGCATTGAGCATGATTCGAAATCCCGTCGACACTCGAAACCGAATTATAGCAATGTCGAACCTCTAATAACGTTAGGCGAAAATGCCGATTGCATCGCGGATTTTGCATATCATCGCTCCGTCACGGCCGTAACACCGTAATTGTCAATCAAGGCCAGGAGATTACCACCTGGCTTGGAAAATGGGAATTCGGGCCGTTCGCGGAAGCCGTCGACGTTTCCCACTAATATAATGCAATCACTGCACCATACGATGATTCAGATGCAGCTTCACTCTTTGGAAACTAAAAACACTTTTCTCTCAACATTCACTCCGAACAAATGCAATTATGGTTCTTTTTACAGGAACGACTTTCCAAGCGAAAAATTGTCCGAACTGCAATTTCCTAGAATTTTTAATGTAACACTCAGGCAGACTGCACTGAGAATTTATTAATAAGTCGTTTACATTTTATATTTATTTAGTAAGCATCGATATAATTAAAAACACAAGAAAAAAGTGACGACCAAAATTCACGAAAAATTAGGAATCGAGAATTTCATCAAATACCCTAAAGGACAAAAACATACAATTTCTCACCGACAGAAATAATCCTTACCACGTCAGAATGAACTCATTAAGATATGCTCATCATTCATAATGCAAAATGTGATTCCACCAACAGTTGGCTAAATGGACATAAACACGTTACGTCATTGTTTTTCAGTCGAAATATGGCACATTACGTCAATTACCAGAACTCGTATACCCATCCTACAATTTTCATTCAGAATTACAACACTCCTAAAATCAGAAAACAATGTACATAAATAACTAAAATAAACAAACCCGAATTAATTCGTACACGTTATTTCAACGTAACAAATCAAACTGAATTTTACCCATTTGATCTGTCAATACAAATGCTGTACATTTTACAAAAGAACAATTTTCCCGTCAGAGAAAAGCGTCGATTTCGCAATAGTCGATCGTCCGAGCGAAAATCGCCTGAGCGACGTAATCGCGTAGCATTGTGCGTTTAAATATGCGATGTTTGAAGGCCGGGGCCTTGGGTCTTGAAGTATGTACGTGCGCGCGAGTAAGCGCCGCGATAATCAGCTGATCGAAAACGCAGCGCCAGCCCACGAGCTCGGCCAATCGGGCCCTGATACGGCGCGCTAATTTTAGCGCCGACCCGCGTTCATTTCAACGGCTCGTTTTCCCCGCATTTTTTCACTCGCCGCGGCGTTGCAGCGCACGTATCCTTCCGCTCGAAAATAGCTCGATTCGACATAACTTTCAACGTCTGATTCATCGTTCCAGGGAAAACTCGCGGCTGTCATTTGCGAAAAATTACTTGGTGATTCAGGATGACAGAAAATTCGCAATTTTCTCGCAAACCGTTAGCTTTATTCGGTTATTTTTAGCTTTTGCCAATTGAAGTTTGGAGTTCTAGATATGGCAAAGGAATGTATGAAATAAGATTTACTAAAAATACTTTTTTTAAATTAATTAACTAAAAAATAACTAAAATAAAGAACCACTAAGATTAATTCCATAAAAATAATAATAAAAGAAAAAGTGTTTTAAGAAAAAAATAATTTCAGTAATATAACATTGTTATCTGCTCAGACCATTGAGATAGAATTAATTTATATCAGCAAAGCTTTCAAAATTGTAAGAGGTCATTTTTCCAGTGTAAACTGATCAGTTGAAAAGTTAGAGCCTTCAATCGAATTGCTCTAAGCTTAATTTCTTTTGACAAAGGAATCTTCTTCTTCTCCTTCTTCGCATCCAGTGAACCACGACGATACCTAACTTATTCAGATGAACCGTTCGAAATCGGACGTCGAAAATAGAAGCCGACGCGATGCATTTTTCCCGTGCGGCGTTTCGAGTTTGTCGACCCGGCGACAAAGGAATTCCGCCGAGAGCAAATCGCGTCGAAAAAATGAAGCAGAAAAACGCGCTTCGAGACGCACCGGGTCATCGAGTATTGACCATTGGGGCGACGGTTCGGGCCAATTGGCCGTCGAGAAATCGCCGCCGCCGCCGAAAACTGCGCTTTTGCCCGGGATCAATTTACGATTTCGCTTCGTCGTTTTTGACTTTCTCGGCGCGGCAAATCGGTTTGTTTTGCGGCGCGCCCGATTAGCATGCATAATGCATCGCGGCTCGAAAACGGTTAGAACCCGTTCGCCGCCTGGATAGACGAGTCCGGGTGGATTTCTGTATATTGGATAAGTCGCGAGAGACGCGGCGGGTAAATGATGCGCGATGCGGGTGTTCGGTTTATGGCGGCTTTTTGCGAGTTGAGGGAACGTTCAATTGGAGTAATTGCAGATTATTGGACTCGTTTTTCTGCGGGGAAAAAATGCGTTGAATTTAGCGAGAACGGCGGGTAAAAGTTGGTAATGATAAAAGTCGTGGAAATGAGGACGAAATGCGGTTCAGGTAATTGCGGAAAAATAGTTAACTGCGTGGGAAGGAATGGGATTTTGTTAAATTTGGTGGTAAACTTTGTTTGGGTAAACGAGCGTAGATGGAAAGAGATTTTCAGTTTTTATTATTTGCGGGGAAAAATTCAATGTTGGATTGTTATGATGGAATTGTAAGAGATTTGTTGTTAAGGTTGTAACGTTGGTTTTTTATTGGATGTTGAAAGATGATTCGAATGACGTAAACCTCAAAGTTAATCTCACCATGTTAGATTAAGGTACAGTGAGTGTAGATTTTACATTCAGTGCGTTGGTTCAATGTTTAAGGTAAATATTACGTTTAGTGTAATTCTAACTAGTATTTTGTTTGAATAACGCTTCAAGAAATTTGGTTAGATAGGATGATTAGATTTGATTATGCGTCACTGATTAGAAACTGTACTTTAGCTTATCTGCGTCATGTAATTTGATTTGAATAAAAAACAATGAAATTATTTATGTTGGGTTTTTCAACTACTGTGGGAATCATGTTTTGCATTATAAATGATGAATAACAAACGTTTCTTGACATTAACATTATCTCAACTGATTACAATCGACTGCAAACAAGGTATGCTTGCAGCCTTTTCATTTTTCTTCTCCTAACTAATCAATCAGTAAATCGTAAATCTAAATTCTTCATGAACTGAAGAAGGTTCCAACCCAATGATGAACTTTGCATAAAAAAACATATTTATTTAAAAAAAAATACGTAAACATAATAATTTTTTTAATATTTTGTTTAAACGAAGTACAAATTTAAATAAATCTTCTTCAACTTTTTACCAAAACTAACTTGTAATCTGGTTTTACTTAAAAACAATGTATGATTCTTGATAAAATCTCCTCTTCCTTTTCAACATATATTTTGTTCCTCATTTCTCATTTTTATAATTCTCAGTTCAAACCTGAGAATTATAGGTTTGAACTGAACTGAGTTTGAATTGTCTATGCATGTCCCAAAACAATTCAAATCTCACTTCTCAACATTGAATAACTTGGTCCCAATTCGCAATCTCCACAAACGTCTCCGCTCCTTTTGAAACCATTCCCAAACTAATTCCCAGTCCTCCCAACTCCGAAACCTCCCCAACCTGCCGAACTTACAAAGAACCCCCTTTTCCCACCCGCGCTTCGCCCTTACATAACCGCCGCGAATTCCCCCTGGCATTTCCCGGCCTTGATTCAATCGCCGCTCGATCGTGCGGAACCGAAGAAACTGCCGAAAATGCGCCGTCGCCGCGCGTTTTTCGGTCGATCGCGTTTCCGTTTCACAAAGGCCCGATTCGGCCGAGAAATCGGGAGTTTGTTTGACACAACTGGACGAGCCGGAGGCTGCGCGACGGCGACCGGTAGAGGGCGTTGCACGGGCCGCCGGTGAGTTTCGGCTCGAGCAGCGACCGGCGCAGGCGAACAAAAAGGGGGGAAAAGGGCCCGCGGCCGCGCAGACTGACCCTGAAAGTTCAACACCCCCTCTCCGAGCGGGCGCCCCCCGGCGGCCCCCTCCCTTTGTGTTGCGCGCGCGTTTAGGCGGCGGCGCATCTCGCACCGCTACGTGCATTCGACAGGTTCCGATGACTCGAGTCGGCGCGCTCCAATAAATTTGGATTTTAAATTGTCCGGCACGATTTGTCGCGGGGAATCCCGGAAGAGATTCGCCGCATTTCATTGAAGATTTTTGCACATATTATTAGGAATATAGGTATTTTTTAATTGTTTTTTAACAATTGTAAAAGTTTAATTTTTTTACTTTGGAAATTTATTTACTTTAAAATTTACAAGAAAAAGACAATGCGAGTAAATTAGTTAAATTGTTTATTTACTATTAAGTTAATTTTTACTTAAGCTAATTAGTTAATGTAAATAATATTTAAAAGTGCGAAATATTGGTCAATAAAGAGGGAGGCGGTTGTTGTTTCAGAATTTTTAAGCAAGCGAAAAGTGGGTGCGAAGTGAGGTAGTCTGGTCCTTCATTCAGAATACACCCAGTGTGCAATCTTGGAAGAACAAAGAAATCATCTACGCCTGCCAATCCTGTTCCGAAAAGCCGATAAAATCAACATGACCGCTCCGCCCAGGCCCACAGATCACTTCATCCAGTAGCTCGGAGTTTGCACAACTAACTGAATTATACAAATTCGCGGAATTGGTAAATCGTCTGATGGTTGTAACCACATAGCGAAGTTGCCTCAATATCTCACTTATTGCGAACTCCGAAATTAGCTCATTATCAGTCTTAAGTCATTAGAGTGTCTTGAAGTGTTGAATTAACTGATTGTTTAGTAATAATTGGTAATCTCGGTAATTGTTTAGTTGGTAATAATTGGTTTATTCTCTTTTTGTAACAGAAATAGTTTGTAAAACATTTATTTATTATTACATATTTATTTACTTTTATATAAGTTTATTGGAATATCTTGAAATAACAAAGCAGTAAATATTACCAATACAAATTCAAGGTTTAATTAATCAGTTAATAGCAGAAACATTTTAGTAAGAAAAATAGCATATTACAATCAGCTATAACTCTTGCGAAGTAATGATATTCTTTTCAGAATGAAGATTGTATCGACTTCTATTATATACCAGCAATGGAATCACAAATTCAGGTGATTCCGTAGCTGGAATCACGTAAAATTTGTGAGAGAATATTCACCCTACAAATACTGATTACTAAAATTACAACTTCATAGATATTTCCATTCTTTTAAATGTAATTTAGCAAAACTGAACAAACATCCAAAGCCATATGTATTCATCAACTTTTTCTCATTTTCTTTGCTACATCACTTTATTATATCTCCTTTCTAGTGACTGCTTCAACCTCTAAGTAAATGTTCAAACTTTGTTAGTCTAAGAAAAATTGAAGATACATTTTCATGTTTTATCACCTAATGTAAAATGTATCAGTATAAAAATAATACTAAGATAAACTTTGAACTATTTACTGATTGTACACGTTCGACACTTGTTCATTCTGCACTTACAAACGATGGTTTGAATAAATTCATTCAACTGTCTCTGTTCATATTTATGTTAATTGCTAATTACTCATTAGATCGATGGTTCGGAAGAAAAAGTCTACTCTTCAGATTGACAGTGAAAAATTTTGTTCGCATTTTCATTCTTCATTGCCAATCTGAACTGTAGACGTTTTCTTCCGAACCATTGAGATTATGTAATTTAGGGTAGATCATAGACAGTATACATCAGCACTTAGGGAATGTTATCATACGTTACGATAAAGATTATAAAATAGTTTTTTATGCAAAGAGGAAAACACATTTTATATGACTCGTTTACAATCCACAACTCGCATCAAACTGCATTTATATTCAACGAAATTCAAATTCACTGTAAACAGTATATAGAAACGGGAAAAGTTAAAGTGCGTGGTATGAAAAATTAATAATTCCGTAAATTATCAGCATGATTTTCAAATATTCAATCACACTCTATACATTTTAATAAGTAAATTAATTTGAATAAATCAAAATCATTTCACGAATAAATGAATATTCATTAACAGAAATTTAACAGCTAGGACCCTTGTACACAATGCAAAACTGCGTTTTAAAATACGTTGACATAATCTACAGACAGAATCTTTTCCAGGATAAAATGAATTTAATCACATTCTACCACTCTTTCCAGTTAAATTACCAATATTCATAGCGTCGGAGTTTAAATCGACATTGTAACTAGACAAAACTTAAAGTATCAAGTCTACACGGAGAAAAAAGTATATTAAATTTGCAAATAAAATATAGAAAAAGAGGACTGTATGCAAGTCAAAAGAAACTTTCAAATACAGTAAGTGAAAATGTTTAATAAAAATGTGAACAACTCTACCACATATACGAAAAGTTCCCATAAATCTTTTACTTATTTACATTTTTAATTTACACTTTTCACACCGGTTACCCACAGCCACATTTTCCTATACTTTTTTCTCCATATACTTTTTCCATTATTGCCAACTTTCGCCATTTTTTCGGCGCTGCTATCACTGCTTACATCTCATACAACAGAAATAGTTCCATTCACCTTACAATAATCTCTCGAAAACATCACTTCCGTTGCGTTTCTGGCTCTGCACTGAGACCCAGAGCCATTCTCAGGATCCTCTTTACAAATGCATCAGTCGCGCAGGTGAAATTAACTGTACCCGCTCGGCTCGGCATAATAGCGGAAGCGGCCGCGAGCCGGAAACGCGGGCTGCGCTTTTGCCGTCTCGCCGGAAATCTCGCGCGGCGCCGCGACGTTCCGGGATCCGTCGGCGTCGCGCTCACCTTGACACAGAAAATCCGCGCCGCCGCTCGACAGCATCCGCGAATTATGATCCGCGATTATTCATAATCGGCCGCGAGCCGTGCAATTATCAACAGTTATGGAGCGCGCCGGCTAACGGAGCGGCGCACTTTTTTGCGAGATTTTGCGTAAGGGTAGTTACGCGAAACGGGTTTCGCCGACAGATGGCGCGCCGGCGTCAGATGCTCCGTAGGCTTGTTGGAGGCGGAGTTGGGATTCGGCGGAGACGGACGTTTGTTGAGGACAAAGAAGAACTGTTGTCTTGAAGAGTGGAGTGCAAAAAGAAACTGTCAAATTGCGGGAAGGGGAGTGGGGGGGGGGGAGTGTACGGTGGAAGGTTAGGGAATTGGAGTAGGGAACTGCGGGATGAGATTAAATTTAGAAAGGTGGGGTGATTTTAGTGGTACAGTGAGAGAAACATGGGGAAAGTGATGGGTGTTAGAGACTCTTAAGAGATTTAAAAATGCAGGAATCGAGATGGTTGGGTGTAGTAAATTTGTTTAGTTACTTAAACTTTTAGTTGAATGAAGTACATTTTCGTTAGTGAAATTAATAGTTTAGTTCTAGTAAGTAGGTTGGTTGTGAGAAGAAACATTTAGAAGAAACATGTGCTAACTAAATAGTTTGTTTATCAAACATTTATTTTGCTGAATGGAATACGTCTTTTTCAGAACAGATCTTTGGGGTGTTAGCGAATGATGAACTAATGTAACTTTTGAGATAAGTCAACTTCGAGAAAACATTCCAGACAAAAGTTTTGTTTTGGTAAAAGGACGAAATTTGATTGGAGAAGTTTCTTGCTTTTTCGTTGGAGGAGTAAGTCAGCTTAAATAAGTTTCTTCCAGTTTGCCATCTTTTTGTCGAATCTTCTTGATTGCTTGACTTGTGAAAAATAATGTCATAGCCCAACTCTATCTAGATTTATTGGGAGTATGAACAAATATCTTTTAAATCTGTCAAACACTTCAATATGTTCGCACTTTTATATACTTAGAAAAAAGTAGAAATAGAAAAAATAATATACTAATAGTATAAAATTTCAGAATATCGAAAAATTAAATGTAAATTGAACAAACTAAAAAAACAGTACATAATTAGATAAACACACATCTAAAAGAGTAAAGTAACTGTAAAAATATTACATTACATATGATTGAACTTTGAGAAGCATTTATCTAATCAAACATTACTTTCGGATAATTTCCATATTCCTAGAAAAATCCCTCAAACATCCATTAAACTAAACCAAAACTTTTGTAACTTTTTCTCAGACTTCATTCCAATGAACCTATTAATTCAGTAATTTTATTAAATACCCCAAAATCCTACTCCATTCTCCACTGCACAATTATTTGCTCAGCCTACTTCTCACCAAACCCAATGTCAAGAACACTCCCAACCATCCTATCCTCGAAATTCCCCACCCTTTTTCCTCTACACCCCAATCCTCAACCCAACCTTCCTCCGCCAAATCCTCTCCCTCTTTCTCTCCGACCAAAAAACAATACTGCCAACCCCCATCGAAAACCCATTTGTCTGGCCGGCCACCCTTCCTCCCGCAACTGTCACCATCCCCTCCGTCCCGTGCACCCGCTCGATCGATGACTTACGCCGCATGGCCGCTTTTCGGTGGGCTCCGCTCGGGGAACCATCCGGCGGAGTAAAACCGGTGGACCGGGGCTCTCATTTGCACGAGAAACTAGTTTCCCCGGTCGGACGTGTCCGGCGGGCGGACGAGCTTGCGCGCGCTCGCGCTCGGCTATTTGATGACGCGAGCGTACACGCGGCACGTACGCATAGGTGGGTCGCGCCGGGCAACCTCGTGAGCAGCGGATGCTTTACGCCGGCAGGACGTTGAACCCTTGAATTCTCGCGCGTACAATTCGTCCTGCCTGCCGTTACGTGCGAGTAACTAAGCCACCTTAGGACAAGACCGGACCGCCGCGAGGTGGCGCTGGCCTCGCGGGAACAGGTGTTTAAAGGGCCCAGGCGAAATTTTGCAATCCCATCCTGGGTTGCGAAAGGTGGTCTGAAGGATTCTGAAAGAGACTGAATGACGTTCTCTTGACTATGGTTATTTTCAGCATTTTAAGGGTCTTTGATTCTTATGATTGATATGTCTAGTAAGTAAAAGAAGGGGACACACCAATCTTGGAATTGATGTGGTGATTGATTAGGGTATTGGTTCAGTTATTTAACAATAAAATGGAACATAATAAATTAGGAAGAC
>JABFPB010000259.1:0-45985 GCA_022817645.1 Ceratoteleas bidentatus
CAGACCACGTTGATCAAAGTTGAATCAACATTATGTGCTAAGGTTGAGTCAATAAGAGGTTGAACGAGGGTTGATTCAACAGCATTAAATGTTGATCAAAGGTTAAGTCAACATTGAATCAACATTTGAGAACATTAATGGCTTTTCAATAGCAACATTTTAAAGTTTTCATTCGATGCCTTGATACCACGTTGATTCAACGTTGTTCTCAAACGTTGATTCAATGTTGATTCAACTGTGATACACTGTTGATTGTCAACGTTGATTCAACGTTGAATCACCGTATAATTCATCATTGAACCGATAACGTTGATGCAACCATGGATCTACGTTGACTCAACGTAGATTCAAAGTTTGCTGAAAACGTTGATTCAATCCACCAACCCGGACATTCGTAAGTTGCCTCAACGTTGAATCACTGATATAGCAACCTTGAACCAACGTTGATTCAAGGATTTCCGGAACTTTGAATCAACGTTGAATCAACTAACTCCCTTAGGGGAATCACTTTTCTCAGTGTAACAAAAAAAAGAGTTTTTCCACCCACTCTAATTAATAACCTGGTCAAGATAATGCGCAACATTTGGAGCAGCTGCTTCTTCATTCCCTTTGCTATTTTCATGCGATATTTTTCCGCGACGCTTTGTTCTCGGGTCTGAAATTTTTACGTCGAGTGAACCGAATGAAGCTACGTTTTTACGGAACGAGTTCCCTTTTAGGAATATTTATCCGGAAATGCGAAGTCACGCAGGATCTTAGCTTAGAGAATTTTCGCGGCAGAATTCCGCGACTTTGACTTCCGAAGTTGGCTTCTCCTAAAGGGTCGAATTCCCATTACAAAGTCGGAACTCGAACAAACATGTTGTCGAACAAAAACTGCAGTTTAATAAATTCCATAACAAGCTCGGCGCAAAGCGAATCAAACATCCTACGTTTTCGCGCGCAAATTGAAGGATCTCGAATTTCGCGTCGAACTTGCACATTAAATTTGGCGCGCGTGAAAACACGAAAACTATTTTCGCTCGGCGAGTATCTCGCGGATTTGATCAAACTTCTGCGGCCGCGTTTGGTTAGTATCTAACGAAAACAAATGGCCGCATGCAAATCGAAATATCGGGCCAGATATGAATTTTTTCATTTTCCCGAAACTTTGGCCCAGTTTCTGTCAGGGAATTGCGTTTTCAGCGTAAACAAGCGGTGACGCGTGACGCGAGACAATATGCGAGAACGCGCTCGCGCATTAGACGCTCGGGTTATCAAACAGATTTTTTGCATTTTGCCGGCCGATTACGTCTCATCGCGAAGAAACGCCGGGGCATCGTTCGATCATTAACTCAGAACTTTTCGAGCGACGAGCGCCGATAAACGCGGTTCTCTTTCGAGCGACAAAATCGCGCGGGGATAAGGGGGTAAAAATCGCGAGTTTTAATCAAAACTTTCGCAATCGCGCGGCGCAACTTTTGATTGGAGCTGTACATGTAAATACCGTCGCGGGACGGAATTCGCAACTTTTTGCCGCAGTTTTCTTGATTAACCCGTTTTAATCGTCGTTTAACTCTTTTTCTGCAGCTTTGAGGACGTTTTTCGCGATCAAGCCAGTTTAAATATCGTTCAACGCTTTTTTGACCAGTTTAACAGTTCGGTCTTGTCGAATAACCCTATTTGAATGTCACTTAAGGTTTTTTTTAAAACAGTGCTTTTTCGGTTAACTTTTTGAGACAGTTTAACTTTTTTGGCCAGCTCCAAATTTGTTTACCGCAAAAGTTAATACATTGAAAGTTTACACATTTCTGAAGTGAAACCTACTTGAAAATTCCATCGGGTAACTTCATGAATTTTTTCGACCGAAAAAACTGAAGAAAAACCGAATGTAGGAAGAAAATTTTTCAGCCAAAATTACTATATCTTTTATACATTTCAATGGTTTCTAATTTTTTTATCTGTGAATATATCATGAAACTTCTGTGATCAATTTTTTGTCAGAAATTTTTTGTCCGAATGACAGTGGGTGACCTATCCAAGTTTCGGGGAATCCCGATGACGTAGCCGGAATCCGGCTGGCGAAGAATAACGAGAATTGCAGTGGCTATTTCGTCTGTTGCAGAGTATGACGTGGCTCAAGGTCACAGTGACGAAAGCGGAGGAGCGAGGCTGCTGCGCCGGTGGATGAAAATCCGAGGAGGCCGCCCACTGCGAAATAGACCTCCTCGCAGCCAGCTGCAAGGCTCGTCTGATGCTGAAGGACAAAAGGTACGAAGAGGGTGCCGAGCCGGGCCTCGACGCGGACCGTAACGGTAATGGGGTGGTCAGGTCTGTCCCGATGTGTCCCGGGCCTTACCAGGTCACCGAGGGATTCGCTGGCTTCAGTGACTCCGTCGCCACCGCTTCCTTCCTACCGACGACCACCACGGCGACGAGCGCGGCTGGCTGCACCGGACCCACTGCCATCAACAAAGAGGTACAGAATTTCCTCCCCAAAAGAGAGAATATCACTTGTAAAGCAGATTGAAAAAAGTCCTACGACTAAGGTTATAGGAGAAATAGCTGGAAACGAACTTGGACTATAGTGGTCCAAATATGGACCATTTTCGTGTCCCAAAGATCTAGGTTCTGACATTAATATATTTCTGCCGAGGTCCCAAATGGTCCCTTAAGGTACCAAATGGTCCCAAAAGGTACCAGATGGTCCCATAAGGTACCAAATGGTCCCAAAAGGTACCAAATGGTTCCACAAGTTATCAGATGGTTCCGTAAGGTACTATGGTTCATGGACCGTATGGTAAGTTATGGTCCCATAAGTTACCAAATGGTCCCAAAAGGTACCAAATGGTTTCATAAGGCACCAAATGGTTCCATAAGGTACCAAATCGTCCCATAAGGTACCATTGTCCATGGGCCGTATGGTAACTTATGGTCCCATAAGTTACCAAATGGTCCCAAAAGGTACCAAATAATCCCAAAAGGTACCAAATGGTCCCAAAAGGTACCAAATGGTTTCATAAGTTATCAGATGGTTCCATAAGATACCACGGTTCATGGACCGTATGGTAACTTATGGTCCCATAAGTTATCAAATGGTCCCAAAAGGTACCAAATGGTTCCATAAGGTACCAAATGGTCCCAAAAGGTACCAAATGGTTCCATAAGGTACCAAATGGTCCCATAAGGTACCATTGTCCATGGACTGTATGGTAACTTATGGTCCCATAAGTTACCTAATGGTCCCAAAAGGTACCAAATGGTCCCAAAAGGTACCAAAAAGTATCATATGATCCCATAAGGTACCATGGTCCATGGACCGTATGGTAACTTACGGTCCCAGAAGTTACCATATGGTCCCACAAGGTACCCTGTATAAGGTACACATCCATATGGAACCTTACAGATGTTCCATGTGAGATACCATCTTATAATGTTGTAGATATAGAACTGTATAAGGAATTTCAAGTGGTATCTCGTATGAAAATCTATTTGGAATCTCCGTATGGGATACCTTATGGTATGTAAAATGGTATTCCATCTAATGAATGCAACTGTAGTTCGGGTTTAATGAATATCGGAATTGCATACGGGACAAATATGGACCACGTTTGTATCCCATTCCTCTTCTGCATTCACTATGACCTTATCAAAACTTACATGATTCTCTCTGACTTCCAGTTGGAAATACTTCAGAAAATTATTTTCTTTGATACAAACATTCATCACCCATTTTCAACTCTCCAACGAAACAAAATATTTAATAAACCATCCCATCAGTTTCAAGTCGAAAACAAGAAAATTCATTTAGCTAAAAGCCATACCCACCCATTCTTTTCAAAAACCTCTCTCACTTTGAAGACGTGTCCTATTTTGAAAAACTTCGCTCCCACGGAAAATCAATACTTCCAAGCCTCTCTCGCAATTACTCTTATGTCATAAAACACCATGAAACACTTCATCGCCTCCCTCAATCCCACATCGTCTCCTTCAAAACTTCCTTAAAAGCGATCCCCGAATATCGAGCGCCTCGCAAAATCGCGTCTTCCCATCACCCCCACTTGCCTCGAATCTCGAATTTTGTTTACGAAGGACAGCTCGAAATAGAAACTAATCCACACATTCGGATCAAACCACCTCGATTGTCTACCTTACAAATAAACGCCCGAATTAAAGCATTCCGGCGCCAAGCGACTCGGTTTAATTACCTAATGAAAACTGCACCTTCACGCGCAATTGCCCCCGAATCCAATAGTTTCGGCCGCGTTTGATTTCCCCTCGATATCAGACTGCTGCCACCGTCAATGTTAAGCCCGAAGATATATCATCTATATTAACGATCTGATTTCACGAGTCAACTATTCGGACTGTAACTTCGCCGGCGGAGCGCTAATGGCGCCCTCGCTCCACCTTTTAACTTAATTATCTCGCTTTGAATCGGCCAATGCGCAATGTTTACTGCGTCCCTTAAAAAAAACTAAAAAAACTGGACAAATGAAAAGTTGCAACGCAAGAACAATTACGAAACTGAATTTAAACAACATTTTTCCGCACGGGGTCCGGAAAGTGATGATGGCCTTTTTGAGAGGGTCCCATCTTTTCAGGGGTCCCATTTATTCGGGACAAATTTGTTGGTCGCGGAACGCGCCGGGACTCCATAATATTGACGTTCATCACACTTTCGGCCGCGGCTATTTTTAATTTGAGGTCTATAAAAAAAGAGTTCTCAAAGTTTCATGGGCTATTTTTAGACGCCGCGGAGAGTTCAAAACATCAATACTATATAAATACGCTTCATGATGAATTCAGCGCGATGTAAATACTGGAAACGACTGTATCGGTGCGAGTTCGCGGAGATTATTCGCGGGAATAACAGCAAGTTGTTCGTTGTTGACCCTATAGGTACAGTGTAAACCCTTTTTTGAAAGTACATGTAGTATTGTGCAGTTTATACTGTAAAAATACATTGCGAAATGTCTGTTTTTACAATTCCTGTGTACCTACAAATTTAATGCAAAATTACACATCGAAAACTGATTTTTTTCAAAAAAATCTAATATCACTTTTATAACTTTATATTTCGAATCATATATGATGGGATTTATGGTGATTTTCAGAAATCATCCATTAATATTTATTGTAAAAACATTTTTACTAAATAATTTGTAATAAAAGATTTAAAAATTGAAATATGTCTCATATAACATTTTCTCCAACATAGAAACACGATACATTTACCTCCACAAAAATACTAATGCGATAAAGTTTTTGAAAGGAAATTTGAATACGATATTTTTCTCGACGAAGAGCCCTTCACCGTCGTCTGCTTTTACAGTTAGCCGATCCGCTTGTCCGTTTTTGCGTCCCATTTTTTGAGGACTGACTTTTCTTCATCCAACCTCCTAAAATCGATGGTAATTTTCAGACAGGCTCCCACTTAAACAAAACACCTACAGGAAAATATTCGGCTGCCTGACACAGTAGCACAGTTGAAAAAAGTGTTACGAAGTATGACATGCTTAGCATCACGAGGCCTTGAAAGTTAACTCGAGTCGGCGGCGGGCATCGATTGAAATTTGCTCACAATTTACTCGCCGGCAGAACAAAAAGTTGGTTGCGCGCACGCTAAGTGTCAAGAGTCTTAAGTGTATAATTGGTGTCTCACACGTGTGCCACAGTTGTCCACTTGGGGTGCTCTTTCCCTCAAGAAGCGGCCCATTACAGCGTCGCTTATTTATGTATTTTTTTCGCTTAAATTTCCAGAAGGAACTGCCATAAAAAACGCATGGAAAATTGGAACATCGAAGTTCCACTATTGAAAAATACTTATAAAAACTATTAGAAACTATCAAATACTTATAAGAAAAGTGGACAGAAACTGTATAGAAACATATAGGCCTACAATTTTTAATAGGAATTGATAGAATTTATATTATATTATATTTCCATATAGATATTGATTTTTGCCATAAAAGTATATGTAAATTTAGACATCTCTGATTGGGCAGAAACCGCATACATACCTAGAAATACTAATAGGGAAATTTCTATAAGTATTTTTCAACAGGGTTCCATATTAAACATATCTCATTGAGAATTCGAAAGATATGTTTCAGGAATGTTCCAAAAATAGGTCCCATAAGGAACTTCGAGATAGACCATTGATATAGGGATGATCCATAAGGAATCTTTACGGACCATATCGAAAACTGGAACCGGAAAGATCCATAAGAAAGTTCGATAAGAAACTGTCATACTGTCATAGAAGTACCATACGGAACATTGGAATAGTTCCATATTCCATTCAGAACTTCCTGACAACCGATCCAAATGGGAGTTTCTTATAAAACTTCCTTAAAGAAGTTCAACGTGGAAGTTCCACATGGATCTTCATTATAAAATTTCCATATGGAAACGCTTCTGGACAATTTAACCCGGATAATTAGCTGCATACGACGGTTCCAAATTGTCGCGCAGGAATTCGGACGGTTCCCACGTTTCGGCCATGAATCGAGTCGGCGCGACAATCGTAAAAAGAGCGCGCCCCGGCAAATTACGTGTATAATTTTATGTTGCTTATTACTCGGGGCGTACCGAACGATCGTGTTAATGATAATGCCGCCATTAATACCACTTTCTTATTATCTCTCGTCACGAACGCGAGATAACGCTAATGAAAATGCATATTTGGCCGAGTGGGATTATTCCCGCCTATTGGACGGCCAACTTATTTTTCGACTCCAGCCAATTTTTATCGCCCAAAGTGTATTCCACGGAAAATCGAGCCCCGTAAGAGTGGATGAAAAGGCTCGACATTTTCTATTTTTTTCCCGAAATTCGACAACTCGATTGGACCCGAACCGGAACTATTTCCAGACCACCTTTTACTCGAATAAGTGGTCTGGAAATAGTAGGCAAACCGAAATAAAAAGGGCTAAAAAACCGGGGATCAACAGTTTTTTGACCCCAGATTTTTTTAGCCCTTGTTCGTTCTCAAAAGTTAAGAGACCGCCGCGCCATCTACTCGAATGGCGCGAAATTCAAAAGATAATATTGTTAACTCCGGTTTTTGACCCCGGAAAGGGGTCAAAATCCTGCATTTTTTTTACCCCGTATTTTTTAGCCCTTGTTCGTTCTCAAAAGTTAAGAGACCGCCGCGCCATCTACTCGAATGGCGCGAAATTCAAAAAATAATATTGATAACTCCGGTTTTTGACCCCGTAAAGGGGTCAAAATCCGGCAGCGGAAACGAGCAGATGTCGATTGTTTTCGCCTAACGCCGAGACATTCGAGACACAAAAGCAGACATAAGGAATCACGGGATGAAGGGAAATTGGATTTATTCGTTCTTCGCGCGGTTCGATGGAAACGAAATTAGCCTCGGCTGCGTCGAAAACAGTCATTTTTCCGGGACAAGGCGACGCCTGTTCCGCGAGCGGGTTGGTCGATATTAGTTCCCCTGCGAAGGGATCGAGTGGCTCATTCGATTGGAACGTTTCATTTTTCCCGCGGCTTTTTTGCCGTCGTGTAATTGCACGAGCCGGGCGCGCTTTTTCCGCCGGTTTTTGCGCGAATTTCCGACAGTCACGTCCGCGCGAAATAATTAAAACGCGCGTCTGAGCGACGGAACGCGAATCGAATTAATCATTGTCGGAGTTAATATCAATTTGTCAATGGGAATCAATGACGCGAGTGTTTACACGCGGAAAGTGGGTCATGCGATTCGGTCCGAAAATCTGCTTAGCTGCGTCGGCACGGGGAATGGGGGATGACGTTAAGATGACGCGGGATTCGGGAGAGCGGCGATTAATTGCTAGAATTCAATCAGCGACTGGTGAAAAATGGCGGACATTTTGATCGGAGTTTCAATAAGTCAATTCCGATTTGTCGCGTTGAGTTTGAATGAATTGTTTTGATTGGATCGGAAAATAGTAAGAAAAAAGTCGATTCGGAGACCAAATTTTTGGACTTTTTTTCGAGAATGGTGTTCCCTATCAATCTTAAAATTAAAAAAATTCAAATATAAAAGTTTTTTTATTTCCTTGTAGATATAAAATCTCTGAAAATCTCTGAAAAATGCTCTGAAAACATCTGAAAATCTCTGAATACCTCTGAAAATCTCTGGAAACCTCTTAAAATTTCTAAAAATCTCTTAAAACCTCCGAAAATTTCTGAAAAAAAGTATGTCGGTCCCAATTTTTTTCAGATTTTTTAGAGATTTTCAGATGTTTTCATAGCATTTTCAAAAATGTAAAAAAAATTAAAATCTGAAAGTGGTTTTTAATTTTCATCTCGAAATAATTATCAATGTCCGCAAATACATTAAATATGATTCGTAATGTTTGAATTCAATTTTCTTTTTCCCATGGGACAGCAAAAACGGCTTCGTAGGATTCTTTTTATTGAAAAAGAAGTTTGTAAAACCCAAATGCATCCTACATTAGCTCGAGAACAGTTAAAGGGATCTTTTCACCTCAGATAACGCCATCTCTTGGAACTTTCTCGCGTTATCTAATAAGTAGCTGCAGGCTGGCAGCGTCTTGGACCTAAACTGAACTATTAGCTTCGTGTTTCGTTCGCGTTACGGGCATAATCTCGTTGCCGGATTAGGAGGGAAGAGAATGGAGGAAATTGTTTCTGGAGACGAGAAACTTCGAGCAGACGTTACATATGTGTGAAAGAAAACAGGATCGCGCTGGTGCGGGTGGAAATTCATGTTCGCGCGGGATTTGAATGCAATTCGATTAGGATCGCTCGGTAAAAGCAGTGCGAAGTGCAGTTTTGACGGAATTACGAGATCCGGGCAATTTTGCGATTGCAAGCTGCAACTGAGAAATTGTAACACGCATTTTTCTTGCGTTTCGCGACGTAAATTACATTTTCGTTTTCGAGATATTGTCGCGCGCGTAACTTTGCCTTTGTTTCAAGTTTCAGTTCGCAAATCTAAACAACCGCGTCGCTATTCGGTCGAGAAAGTTGTCGGTCCATTATCCGTCTGACTCTTCGTGCGTTTTACGCAGATTTATCTGGCGTTTTGTCCGCGATTCCGGGATCGCAAACTGCGGTCGGAAACAGCAAATTAATTCCCATTAAAAGTTCGCGCTCATTATATTTGCAGGAATAACAAGCGCTTAAAGCGATTCACTGGCGGGCAAAAAGCTTCGATTGCAAAATTTAATGTCACATCGGTCAGCATTATGTTGAGAAAAATGAGTCGTTAAAACCACTATATGGGTCGTAGTAATATAGTTTTAACGTTAAGATTTGAAAAAGCTGACTATTCGAAGTTAAAACTACTGATTTTTTTTGTTTACATGTTATATTTTACACTGTCAGAGTACAAAAATAACATTTGTTTCGAAAACAATTCATTTGTTGTAATTATGGGTAAATCATGGGAAAGCGAAAAAAAACATTTTTTTTCTTTAATGAGAAAAAATGAAAAAGTGATATATAAGCTATGCACAACTTTTTCTGGGTCGTAATAAAATTACCGCTCGCACGCATATTTTATTCCAAAATGAGTTGCGCGCGAAAAAAAGCCGAAAAAGGTCTCGCTTTTGTGTAATATATACATTATAACGAGCGCGTGACTCTTTGAAGGCAGACACAGTCTTTTTGAGCGCGATCCTTGAAGGTTACCTACGCGTCAAATAAGTTTCGGGGCAGAAACGCCGACGACGAGTTGTTAATGCTCGGTAAAGTAAGAGCTCGCGAATTTAAGGTGGTGAAAGTGTAATTCTCATCATCCATTTTGCGCCGCGCGATGGTAAATTGGAGGTATTCGACGGGATGCTTAGAGTTGATATTGCTTTGATGTATGAGTTGAAACAAACTTTTCAGACCATGAAAAATGCTAAACAACACAGAATTCCCTTTTAATTAAGGCAACTTGGTTGACATGTCTATAAAAAATTGTAAAAGGGTTTTAAAAATTTTGGAATAATTTTCAAGAGTATACTTACGGATATTGTTTAACGTTGGAACTGTAATAAAAGTTATGAACTCAAAAAGAGTGAATTGAAAAGTCAATGAAAATACGAGTGTTTGAATACTGCGGTCCAGTGTTACCATTGGAACAACACTGACGAAAGTTCTGGATATCCACTTTTGAATTGGGTTGAAGCAATATTATAAACCAGGGCTGAAATTCATATTTCATTCTTCGTGTATTACGATTTGTTGGGAAACGCTTACAGGGTATGAATCACAATATTAGTTAGGAAGGAATTCGACGAGAAAAACAAAACAATTAATCTTGATTCATGTAAATTTTATTTACGAACATGATATATTGATTTAATTTTCTCATCAAGTTGTCTCTGTGGTGATTAAAATGTAAGGGGCGAAATGGGCATGTGCATCTGTTCGTTGACCCCAATGAAGTTAGTGTTGACAAACTGAAAATTATGTTAATTATATTCATCTGTTTGCGATCATTATACGTTCGGTTAGTACAACGGTATTTTTCAGCGTCAAATGCATATTTCTGTTTCATCAAGTGAATTCACAGTAATTAAAAAGTAATTAAAGCAAAGTAATACAATTAATTACTTGTAAATTTAATGTGTTATTCAGCAATATAAATATGCACAATATTGAAGTATTTTCAAATATCTGGCGTTCTATATATGATGTAAAAGTAATGTTTAAAAATGTCAAAAATAAAAATAAAAAATTGTTAAAACTGATTTTTATAATAAACTTCTCACATGAAATTGTATTACCTTCAACAAATTTGTACCAAAATGCAATCTTATTCTAACGTTGAATGAACTTTAATTTCGATTCGAATACTAACATTGCTTTAGTCAGAACTGCATCTGTATCATCTTGAAACTTTCTACAATCCAAAAGCAGTTTATATTTCCTACCAAAGTTCATGTCATAACGACACAGATTTTACCAAACCATTTATCTCACTAAATCCTAAATGAAGCTTGGCGTTTTTTCTATTGTCCTCTTGACCCTATTGTCATGTTCACCCTATTGTCGTTCCAGGACCATCGCGAAGCGTTGTCACAAATCCAAAAGCAAACTTGATATAGTATTCCAGGTCAATAATATCACAGCAAAGTATCTTATATTGACCAAATTTGTTTAGACTTTACATAATTTTGAACAACAACGCCCCTCTTCAAAATTTAGTTAAAAATTGAAAATAAATTTTCCTCGTGTCTTAAAACATGGTGGAGTTTATGTAAAATCGATTTGCAGACAAAAATAGTTTTTTCGGTTCAGCTTTAGCTATAAAACAATATATCTGTAAAATTACAGAATTAAGTCTGTGAAAGTACAACTGTTCTGTGAAAGTACCATTCGATTGTAATTTTACGGCTATACACTGAGAAAAAGGTTTGAATAAATTTTACCGTATCATTTAGGAGTCGCGACGTATCCTTTTCCACCTGAACAAAATTAGTAGGTCTTTGAAAAATTTTTCTCAGATGATATAGTAAAATTTATTGTAACTTGTAGTAATGTTTCCTTTGAAGATGTAATACATTTGTCCAAATGGGGTACGTTACGTCGCGACTCCTATATGATATGGTAAAATTTACTGGAATTCTAATAATTTTTCATAGAATATTTTTCTCAGTGTAGTGCCTGAATTTACCGGCTATAGTGTCGCAATTTTACATATTTTGAATGTAACGAAGTTACGGGTTGGGTCCGTGAACCGGAATTTACATGGGCCGAATGGCATATGGCGCCGAAAATGCATGATGCCGAATCGATTTGAAGCAGAATCGATACGGTGCCGAATCAACCTGAAGAATTTACATGGACACGAATCAATTTGGCGCCGAATCGATATGAACTCGAATCGAATCGGCACCGAAATTACGTGGACACGAAATAACTTCGGTTTTAGACCGGTGTAAACACGAAAAACGCCATATTGATTCGTGTCCATGTAAATTCGGGCCAATTCGATTCGTGTTCAAGTTGATTCGACGCCATGTCGATTCTGCTTCATATCGATTCGGCAGCATGCATTTTCCGCGCCATATGCCATTCGGCCCATGTAAAATCTGGTTCACGGACCCATCCCGAAGTTACAGAAATACAGGCCCTAATAGACAAATGCCCTGAACCCCGTGGAATCGACGCTGAATCTACGTTCAATCCTCGACCGCCCATTCATCCACGTACAATCCCCGTGGATTCCATGTTTCGTGTCTATTAGGGGGGTTCCAACATTTTGTCCCTGTAACCCACCATCGCCCTACCCCCCAGGTGTCTGATGCCTTCTCTGATTGCAGGTCCGATATGCGCCTTTCACGACGGTGGTACCCAGCATGTCGACTGCCCCCTTACCGCCACCGCTTCCGCCACCGCCCGCGGCGCCGCCACCGCCGCCCATGCCGCCTCCGCTTCCGTCCTTCCCGCTGCCGTTGCAGATGCAGCAGCGTGCCTACTCGCGTTCCATGACGTCGCTGCCCCCGGAGCCGTTTATGATCATGCGGTCCAAGGCGCTGAACCGACGCGTCTCCATCAACGTCGGCGGCGTGAAGCACGAGGTGCTCTGGCGAACGTTGGAGCGCCTGCCGCACACCAGGCTCGGACGGCTGCGGGACTGCAACACCCACGAGGCCATCACCGAGCTCTGCGACGACTACTCCCTCGTCGACAACGAGTACTTCTTCGACCGTCATCCCAAGTCCTTCAGCTCGATCCTCAATTTCTATCGTACCGGCAAGCTACACCTGGTCGACGAGATGTGCGTCCTCGCGTTCAGCGACGACCTCGAGTATTGGGGCGTCGACGAGCTCTACCTCGAGAGCTGCTGCCAGCACAAATACCACCAGCGCAAAGAACACGTTCACGAAGAGATGAGGAAGGAAGCTGAATCACTTAGGCAACGCGAGGAGGAGGAGTTCGGTGATGGCAAGTGCGCGCAATACCAAAAGTGGCTGTGGGACCTGCTCGAGAAACCGACGACGTCGATCGCTGCTAGGGTGAGTCCAGGAAGGCCAATGGACGAGGATTACATCCGGGCCGGAGGGGTTGGGTTGGACTCTTCAGGGGGTTTGGAGTTGGTTGTTCTGGGCAGGTTCGCGTGGAGGGGTTTGAGGGTCCCTGGAGGGGTATTGGGAAAGGTTGGGCTGGTTAGGGTTGAAGAGGAGGAGGATGCAGTGGACACAGTATTTGGATAGGGGTATTGTAGGTCTTGATGAGGGTTTGGTCCTAAAAGAAACTGGATTGGAAGACATTTGGAGGTTGCAAGGACGATAATGATGGCAGTTTGAGATGATTGGAAGATCTTAATGGCTCGAGTGTGATGGTCTAAAGGTTTGTAGCATTGAAGATCTTCCAAAAATGCAGTTGAGAGCAATCTCAGTCTTCGTGACGAATTTCAGAGTGGTCTGCAATATAGAATTGAATGTATAACCAGCTCATTGATAACATACCTCCCTGAAATCTACAGATGCTTTCCAAAACTCAGTTCAATCTGCATCTCACCTCAGCAATTCACTGGCATGCCATTTTAATTCGCCAAACCGGACACTAAGCATCTGATATCCAATGAGAAGTGGTCCAGACAACCAAACCGCCACCCTCCCATCCCATCTCCTTTTCAACCGCGATATTTCAGTCACCCAACTAAATAATTGAGCCATCCCACCGAGTTTCAATGAACGCGAAGCTTCTCCGATACGTGCCTCGTATTTTCACCTCGACTTAAATAACTTATCCCACCCCCTCGAAAACGTCACCCCACATTAACTCCTCCCAATGCTGTGTCGAAATGCATCAACCGTCAGTCTCCTCCCACCGTCGATTCTTGAATCAAAGCCTCGGAATACCCTCGTGCCATTGATTCAAGAACGACCCTCTAAAATCAAACCCCCGTCGCCTTGCATAATTCAAATCGACCCCCAGGCGCTCGCAGACAAGACATCAATCTCAAAAAAAGGGAAAAGAAAAAAATGTACAAATCTCGAATATCGCTCACTAATCCTCACAAATCCATCACCCGCAACCGGATGCGCGAAAATCGATTTGAAATACGCAAGCACGACGTCTCGTGCATCAGCGTCGCGATTCGCCGGAGAAGACAAATCTCTCTTCCCCCCGGTTGTTCATTCCCCTCGGTTTTTTGTGCCCGGCGAGTCGCGACGGCTTATGAAAGATGTATGGTAATGAATTCACCAGCTGTCCATGTTTACAGCTCGAGCAGGAGCGAATTTTCAAGCAAAGGTATTTTTCTTCGGGTGCGCCTTGCCGCGGCCTTATGAATAGCACATCGCGATTCCGGCCGATCGAACCGCGCCGCGCGGTCACGAGAGCGCGAAATTATTTATAAACGCGCGGAAAGGCACGCCCCGATAGCCCGACGTTGATCACGACGGTAGATCAGGAAGATTGCAGTTTAGTGATTAGCAAGTACACATTATATTGTTCGCCTTGGCTCGTTTTGCGAAGTAGGTAACATCCCCTTGAACGTGTCGCGGCATTGCCGTTGTTAAACACTCACTTGTTGACCAAGACTCTTCCCGTAGGATACCATCAAGGGATGTCAAAGCCAGTAGAGAAACAGAATCGCGACACGCGGGGGTGCGCGCACAATGCGTCTCATCATCTTTCACTGTCTAGCAAACTAGCGGCGCCTTTCCGAGCGAAAAATATTGATCCTACTCGTTCGCGAGATCTCGTCGAGGGATTTGGGCTAGGATGGTATGTGAAATCTGATTGAAATCTCGGTTTGGATTGGCAGCGTGCTGCGATCGAGTAGGTGAAGTTTCTATCCGGACTCAGACTAGATCTCAAATTAGATCGCAGATTGTTTATCGGTCTCAGTTAATGTGACGAATTTATTCATTGCTCGCCAGATCTAATGGGACGTTCTGTCAAAAGTCCCAGTAGGACCTTACATAAGAGTTCAAGTAAGATATCACATGGAATCTTATCCCGAAGTCTTGAGATCTGAAACGATATTTCACACGAACATTTTTCGTAGGCCTGTTCGTCGAGAATAGGCCCTGGGTCGCATGCAGAGAAAAACGTACTATGTAGGATACTGATACGTACTTAGACGTTGTGCACGTTCGAGGTAACGCTTGGGTTATTGCTTAATTAGGTTGAGTTGGACAAGTACATTTGAGAAGTATTCCTTAGAGTTAGCGTTGAGGAAGTATTTTCGAACACCGTTCTCGTTCTTTTAATGTTAGGTTTTAAGGAATAGTCACTCGTTGTAACTGTAGTTTGAGTGAGACAGCAATACAGGGGTGGTTCCAACCATTTTTCTTAACTAGGACCTGCCATCACTCATCTCGAAATCGATATCTCAAAAACGTCAATCCTCTTCATCCACTTTTACATCAAACGAAAATGAACCATATGTTTACCTCACCCACCCCGAACAGAACAACACGTGTATTCTACGTGGATATCCCGGAGATATTTGAGAGACAGAGATTTTTGGGGTAAATTTGGAGATTTCCCTATGGATGTTCTGGTCGAGACTCGACTTCTACATACAGGAACCATAGTCTTCGAACACCCATCTTATCTTCGAACCTGAAAAAGAGTCAAAACCTGACATCCTGCAATTCCCCTGACAGATCTACCATGACATATTCAAACTGACGTAGACTCCTAGTTGTTAGTGACTATGGTCTCTTACTAGTTAGACTTAGCTGAGTCCTGTTTTGATCTGCTATTGGCTCGAAGTAGATGGATTTTACATAGTACTTTTTCGGCCGCAAGCCGAACGAATGGTTATCGATGAGAGGCAGTGTGTACCGCATCGCGGGGGAGGCACGCGCGGGAGGAAACGGGACTCTGGACAGGAGGGCGGAAGGGGAATTAGAATGACGTCCGGCCACTTGAACCAGTTTGCGGCGGCAGTAGTAACATCGGCCGCAGTCAGACAGGGACTCTGCGGCTCGTTCGGAACGGTTCTAATCTACTGGCTGCGCGGGGCTATTTGGACCAGACGTAATCTACTCGCTGGCTCGTTCCCGAGCTGACCAAAAGCACTCTCGTGCCGCATACAATATTTATAGATCTCATTGCACCGCCATGTTACTCCGCGAGTCCAGATAAGCGCCGCTGCGACAACGCGCTAACCCGATAAGACTCCGCCCGCGTCGAGCCAATCGCGTTTGCAAAATCGCCACAATCTCTCGCGAAAAATTCCATTATCCAGCTTTCACACCCTTTCCCGAGATTTCTGTCCTCGTCTTTTGAGGCGAGAAGCCTGAACTGAGAAAACGAGTTTGGGAGGACAACAATGAAGATTGTAAACAGAAGAAGTTTGATTAATGTGAAATCTAGAGAGGGTGGCGATATCATGGAAACAGTTTAAATTAATGGGGTAGTTGGGCAGGTTTTTGCAATGGAAAAATGAACTTTAACAGCCGTTAGTAGTAATTACCATTACGGAATAGATGTACTAGAGAATGATTCGAATGGACATAATTGTAGTTAATTTTACCAATATTTATGGTTATTTGAACTTTTAAGAGTGGACTAAGGAAAATGGAATGATAACTATCTGAAATAATAATTATAGGAAGGTGAACCTAACTGGAATAGTAATCATAATTATTCAGTTCGTTAATACTAACATTAAGGAACAGTAGTTATCACACTGAGAAAAAGGCGGTACTATTCAGTAAAACTTAGTATCCGATTAGTTATCTTTGCTGTTAACTGCCAAGTTCATTAAATTTAACTGCCCAAAGTAGTAGATTTTGCAAACGGACATCAGTTGGTATGTAACATCAGTATTACAAGTTGTATTATAGCCAAACCCATTCTAATTTGTCACTCGTGTTTGGAATAAAACGAAACATAGTTTCATGTCAATATTTAACGCAATTGCTTATGATAAATCAATATTGTTTATTGATTATGATAAATCAACAATGTTTACTTTCATTAAACATACAAAAAATGTGTTGCTTGAATAAAGACAAAAGCTTCAATTTTTATTCTAAACAAAAACTGAAGCTTTTGTTTAGAACAAAATCCTGTAGTAAAGCCAATTTCTCAAATTAGTAAAATTGTAGTCATTTTTCAGTAAACTCTACTGATTGGCAGTTGTCACTGGGGGCAACTGATTTCGGTAGTAAGTTTTGTTAATTAGTCATTTTCACTATCAGTAAATATTATCAAAAAATTCAACTGACTTTTACAGATTTCTCGTAGAATTTACTGATCTCGACAATTGATTGAACCACCCATTACCGTTGCGTTTACTAATACCGATTTTTTACTGAAGATATTAATGGATTTAACTAACTCAATTTTTCTCAATGCTAATTATTAATTTACAACTACATGGTTTCCGGCATGCAGGCTTTACTTCTCTCATGTTGGAAATCGATTTGATTCCGAGCAAATAAAAAGTTTCATGCGTATATAAAATGCCGTGGCACGTATCCTGAAAATAAAATGCAAAATATAACAAACAAAAATACAAATTCAGAAATAAATGTCTTTTTAGTATTTGTTGAAGCGTTTTAAAATTGGAAAAGCTTTTACTAACATAAAGTTCATAAACAGTAATATCTTAAACTACTTTCCATGAACATGTGTTTTCTTATTTGCCAAAGGAAGAAGATACATTTTGTTTTGAATGTTCCTATAGTTTATTCGTACGATTTTTAAGGCTGTACAAATGTTCAGATAGTAATAATTACCAAGCAAAATAGTATGAATTACAAACGAAATGATTATGGTTACTATTCTTTCGTAACCCAACAATTACCGATTGATGGGATGTAAATACTCTGTTGTAATAATGGTATTAACCAAATGGTAATAATCATCAACTACATGGTAAAAATCACTTACTGAGTGGTTACAAATACCAGTTTACAAGATTACACTCAGAAATTGAACAGTTAGTTAGAATAACCAGCAAAACTGGTTAGGTACAAAATTCACTATCCCAATTATCTCAGAATAATAATAGTAACCATTCCCTAACATTTACGAATCAGGCTCTCGATTATCCGATTTATACCCTTCCGAACACAACATCCAGGGTTCAGAAAGTCCTTCTAGGATACCACGTGAAATCTCCAAAATTTAACCCAAATATCTCCGGGAAATCCACGTAGAATACTCGTGTTTATTCTGTACGGGTTACAAACTCCCCATTTTCCACAATTTGTTTCCCAAAATCTGTTTTGTAGATTTTAGGAAATAGATCGCACCTTTCTCATTTTAGCAAAGCTCAGGTATTCATCTTCGTCACGCCAAAATTTAACATTCGATCTACATCCCACCCTATCGTTTTCTCAGTTGAACCAGGCGTCCCGCAAGATCCTATAATACTGTCCACTAATTGGCTCGAAAACTTGTTCGCGGCTGACCGTTTGTTAGTCCGGCGCGCGCCATTACACCGCCAGCCGGCGCTCCGTCACTTTCGCGTTCCGCGTTATCGATTCGCAAAGACGACTCGGCGTCTCGTTCGCCGCGCGCGGACTTAATCAATGGACGTGCAATCAGGTCTCGGGTGGCGTTCCCGGCCGAAAAATCGTTCAGGGCCGGGCTGATAACGCGGGATAAGCGTCTCGCGTGCACTTGAGGGCCCGTGCTAAAAATAGCACGGGGCTAACCTCGTTCGGCGGCCATGAAAACACCGAAAGCTGCTGCTAACCGTAACCCCAGCATTGGTTCTCTTATCACCACGCCGAGCACTAACACGAGCGCCGCCGAAGTGACTGGCAGCGACTCTGCACGTGATTGTCCCGACAACTCTGTCTCGCTCACTATCTCTACCTCTCGCTCCCACCTGTGCAATTAGCTCGGACTGAAGTAACCGCTGGTCTACCTCGGTGTACACAGTATCACTCGGCGGTCGAGCCTAACGATCCATTGATCGGCCCTTTTTTGCCACGGATATGTGTGCACCGAGAGCCGCAGCTCTAACACTCAATAAACGTCTGCTTGTTTCGTTCTAGGTGATGCGACACGATTTGTATATACCGTTGTACATATAACAGAATGGTACCATGTAACAAATTTGTGTGCATGTTGTGTGGGAGGTGCATAGGCAACGAATTTTCAAAAGCAAAACCATGATTCGGCAAAAGAGGAGACTAAAGACGAGAGAAATTAGCAGTGGTAATGGGAAACATGACACAGCAGGAGGAGACAGACACAGAGACAGACGAGAACGATTAGCAGTGGTAATGGGAATGGCGCACACGCGAATGCCAGGCATCACGCCGGATTCCTTCTCGACACCGTTCCCGGCTCAGTCGACGGGCCCGGACTGGCCTGGTCAGATTCTTAGCAGGCCTGATTTTCGGGTTCCCAAGGTCGCCCCAATTCGGCTCCTTAGGAACAGGTTCGTAAGGTCCTGCGACGAACGAGCGGGGTCCTGAAGGAACGAAGCCATGTGTGCAGCGGATACAACACAGAGACACAGTCACCGATGCCCGATGACCAGTCGGCCTAGAGCCTACACTGAACCTTCACTTGCCAGTGCCCCCCAGGGGGCAGCGCGGGCGGGATCGCCAGAAGGCGATCCGGCCCGTGTCTTGTAATTGATGTAGACGCGAGGATGTTTCGCGGCGAAAAGGGACCCCCGAAATTTGAGTCGGTGTGACAGGGGGAACGGTCTCAGGGGGACAAGGACGGGTCGTTTTCCCCGCGAAAAATCGCCGCGTCTATAGTCAACTATGTCCCCCCTCGGGGGCGTGAGCCAGTGCCCCCTCGCGACTAATCAAGCACACCTTCGTGACTGCGGAGTAAATTTATTCAGATTTTATTCAGAACGAAACAGCCCTGAGTCGTTGGATTGGAAACGACACCACCGGGGTGTCAGATGACATGGTTAAGACATGGTTTTGAAAAGTGGGGTTTACTGGATTGCAAATACTGGGTTACTGTTTAGGGAAATCGCGTAAACAAAGATGACCTTGAGTTGCGGGGAGTTTGTTTGCTTTCTGACCTCATTTGTTTTGTATACCATGATTGACCCTGAGTTGAATTTAGTTTTGGTTGCGATTGTTTAGTTGCCTTGAATTGGGAAGGCTGCTAGTGTGTTGGACAAATAACAGATGTTGTGGTTTGATGTTGTTGCTGGCTCGCTTGCTTCTTGCGCAGCATTTCGGACGCTGATCGGGGTACGAGACGCGGTTCCTTTTACCGAAAGGTATCCCTCATGAAAAGTGTGCTGACATCGAGACGTTTATCCAGAAATCGCGACGATTGATGAGGTTTCACTGGAGCTTTGTTCAGTGGACGAAGGTCTGATTAAAGATACCAGAAAAAGGCCAGTAATAAGGACTTTTTTTGCATCGGTGTCCACGGTAATGACATTAGCCGCTTGAAACGTCTGCCAAGTGTGTTAACCAATTGCTCGAGATTTCTCAGATCTAGAGCGATGGAAGTCGCGAACGTGACCGCGGTTTATCGAGATTCTTCTTCATATTTGGATATGAAATGAAGAAGTGTTCCAGAATGCTTCACAGTTGAAATCACGCTTGTACGCATTAAGGTCAAAGTTTACGTTGAAATTATTTTTGTGCGAACACTAACGAGCAATCTGGAGATCGCAAAGGTAAATCAGCCGATTATTTATACACAGCCAAGGATGAAAAGTTTCGAATACCTCAAAAAAGGCCGCGCCTTTTTCTGCCCGACGTCAATGCGAAAATTACCCGCGAAACTAACGGACTCATTACGCGACGATAATTCGCGTTTTCGCCCGTTACCCGCTCAAAACGCAGTTCACATAAACCAAAACCCACTTTGAACTCCGTCCAAACCTCACGCGAATTAACGAAGCTAATTACTCGATAATCAAACTTTTCGGGCGAAAACGACCCCGCGAAATCGAAATGGCCCGGGCCGTCGTTCGTTCGTTCGCCGATAATCGCGAAGCCGCAATTTTTGACGCGCCCGAAAATAACGCGCGATTGACGGGCGCAACCCAATTACCATCGGACTCGACATAATTCCTCGCGGCCAATTTCGCCCGTGGCGCCGACTCGCCAATTAACGTCAATCGCGAGGCGAACGTTCGCCGAATCGGGGCGACTTCGTCAGGGCTTCGCCGTCCATGCAGCGCAATTTTTCATAAGGATGCCCTTGAAAGGTCTATCTGACCTGGCATCAGGTCGATTCGAGCTAGATAGATCGCCGTGTAATTGGCGTACTAGCCTGCACGCGAAACCTCCTACGTGGGGCGGAATGTGGGGCGGCTCGAACGGGACCGGTTCGCACGGAACTCTTGAGCGAAAAACCCGTGAAATACGCGAGAACTCGCCGAAGGAACAATCCAGCCGAAGCAACACGCCAAATTACAATGAACCCCAATAGTAAAACGTTTGCGCGTTGGTCGTGCGATTTTGCAGGTGATAGCTGTGATATCAATTCTGTTTATTGTGCTGTCGACGATTGCGCTTACCCTCAACACCATCCCTAGTATGCAAGTGAACGACGAGAAGGGCAACTTTCAAGATAACCCGCAGCTCGCGATGGTGGAGGCCGTGTGCATTACGTGGTTCACGCTGGAGTACGTGTTCCGATTTAGCGCGTCCCCGGACAAGTGGAAATTCTTCAAGGGTGGCCTAAATGTGATTGATTTGCTCGCGATTTTGCCGTACTTCGTATCCCTGTTCCTGGTCGAGACGAACAAAAATGCGACGGATCAGTTTCAAGATGTACGCCGGGTCGTGCAAATTTTCCGCATAATGCGCATTCTGCGCATTTTGAAGCTGGCGCGTCACTCGACCGGTCTGCAGAGTCTGGGCTTCACCCTGCGCAATTCCTATAAGGAGCTCGGGCTCCTGATGCTCTTTCTGGCGATGGGCGTGCTGATATTCTCGAGCCTCGCGTACTTCGCCGAAAAGGAAGAGCCGCATACAAAATTCATAAGCATTCCGGAAACGTTCTGGTGGGCGGGCATCACCATGACGACCGTCGGGTACGGGGACATCTACCCCACGACCCCCCTTGGCAAAGTGATAGGCAGTGTGTGTTGTATATGTGGTGTCCTGGTAATCGCGTTACCCATTCCCATTATCGTCAATAACTTTGCCGAGTTCTACAAGAACCAGATGAGGCGCGAGAAGGCGCTCAAGCGGCGCGAGGCCCTCGAAAGGGCGAAGCGAGAGGGCAGCATCGTGTCCTTCCACCACATCAACCTCAGGGACGCCTTCGCCAAGAGCATGGACCTCATCGACGTGATCGTCGACACGGGTAAGGACCAGAGAGTACCAACAAGTGTTGGAAGAAGCTAGCTTCAAGGAAAATGTATGTTTGGCACAAATATATTTTATGTTTGGAATGGCACAAGGCAGTATGTTTGGGACAAAAGTATAAGCATGTGTGCAGCCATCTATTCATCCAAACATACTGTATGGTTAAGCCAAATATAAGATATGTTTACACTGAACATACTGCAATTTATAATATATAAATTGCACATATAAAAGGATTAGTTTGTCTGAATAGAAATAGAACATTGTGTACCAAGGACGGAAGGTTAGATATTTCTTCCCAAGGGAAGTAATATAACTTTTCGCCCGGTACCAAAGGCGGAAAGTTAATACTTTCAGCCCGAGATATAGAGCGGAAAGTTATTACTTTCAGGCCGAGGTATAGGGCGGAAAGTGAGTATTTTCCGTGCATGTGATACACTAAATATATTTAAATTCGAAGGCCTATTATGAATTCATATTCTAAACATTCATATATAAACAATAATTGTATTTTTTTATTTGAATATAAAGAAATAAATATTATCTATCCTGAATTGACTAAATAATTTTTACTTTCATTACACCTTAAGGTAGTTCTATCGTGAAAATCAGTCCACAGAGAATTTGATGACGTTTTTATTATGAATTCTTTAAGCAATGACGCATATTATTCTAAAATTTAAAGAAGATTGACTGTCTGGTAGCTATGGTATTTTATATTAAAGTTGCACTAAAATACATATGAGGTATAAGAAGCTAGTACGCAAACGGTACATTTTGTGCAATAACTTTTCTGTTTACAGAATAATGAAAAACTAACAGAATTTAATTTATATTTCAACTAATGACTAGTAAAAGTTTGAAGGATTTTTACTACATCTATTGCGAGAAATCGAAAATTGTTTTCATTTATCTCTCATTTATCTCTGTTTATATAGATATACTAACAATGACATTTTCATGCCAAATGTCTCGAATTTCAAGAAGTGAATGCTGAAGAAAAATGACCTAACAATACATTATTGTTCACATCATAAACAAATTATTAACTTGGCCCCCTAAATGGCCCTAGACGGTAGAACTGCTTTAAAATGATAATTGAATGAATACAAAATGAATAAAATAAGTAAAAAATAGTTATTTTTATAAATTTTAACGTAGTAACAAAGTAGTAACGATTCAGACATACTGATTAAAATTTAAGAATAAAATAATGTATTATACAACTGCAGCCTCATGACAATAACCGGCCCCCGTCATGAGTTTCGCCATATAACCTGTACGTACCTGCGCATGCATCGCACCATGCCGAACGCTACCAAACGTGCAGTATGTTTGATATAAACATGCAATATGTTTGATACAAACATGATGTACGTTTGATACAAACATACTTTATATTTTCGTTTTTAAAAAATTCCACTTACTTCAGATAAATATACTTATATTTGCCGTAAACATACACTTCAAACATATTGGTATGTTTGGTCGAATAAACTGGTTTTATTGATAGAAATGCATTTGATTGTTCGCACAGTAATACTGATGTAAACATACCAGTATTTTTGCCTGTGCCGGGATATTTTTTTCAATGTTTCAATCGTCCTGCTTTAGGTTCCCTTCCCTGGCTTTTACACTTTAGTTTAGTAGAAGAATTTAGGGAGAGAAGAAAGGGAAAGACTTAGTAGTCCTGGTATGCAAGAGTTTTTGATCACAAAATTCAGTACCTAGATTTTTTGAAGTTATGTTAACAATACAGACTTGATGAAGAAGAACCAAATTTGTTGACGGATAATAATTTTCGAGTGCTAGAATTGCTGGCCAGGATTGCAAAGTCTGCCTCCCTTTTCTGGTAGAGAGTCTAGAAGATCTTCTAGCTAGGACTGAGAGAATGGTTAAATGTCTGCGTACATCTGAGGAGATGTAAACTGTGAATTGCTTCTGTTGTCTTGCAAACGTACCTTTACATCTGGTCAGACTTATTCTACTTTATTTTCAAACATTCTAACTAACCTTTAGGGACACCTGTATCTCCTACCTACACTATCCTGGAATTCCTCTGGATGCAACAGCAAAAAAATAACTCTCTCTCTGTCAAATGCATACCGTTCCGCCTTTCAAAGAGGAAAGTGGTTTGAAAGAGGGAACGGTACCACGTTTACACAAGGCCAATCCAACGTGCAAATTGGAATTTGATTTCCACGGTGGACTAGCTCGTTCGACTTCCTTCGGAAAACTAGTTCGGTCCACTCGTGCACTCGATTATTCTCCCTTCGAGTCTCCCTCAAGAGCAAAGTTTTTATCAGAATCAGCAACGATTCCTCCCGAGGTCCCGCACACACGCATAAACTTTTCCTTTTGAGTTGAACCATTCCAATCCCGCAGGGTTTTCATTTGACTCGGCTTACACATGTCACTTACCTATCTTTCTCTATCTCACTATCTCTCTGTCTCTCTCACTTCCGAACTTGGCGTACTCCTCTCAGTAACTTTATGATACCAAAACAGAACTTTCACGCGGAGATTTATCGCCGCGCGATTGATCGGGAGAACGGTTTGTCAGGCTAATTCCGGAAGGTGCCTGCACCTAACCCCGCCATACGGATAAATCGATTGAAAAATCAGTTTCTCTGAGACACCTAATTTTGACACAGAGCAATTATATCTTATAACTTTAAATTATTTCTTATAATTTGTTTTTCTTTGCCCAGGTAGTCCTACAAACAGTCAAAATATATAAGTAAAATATTTTGTTTGTTTTTTTTAGAGGTAAAAGAACATAAACACTGAAATGAAAACAATGTCTGTTTACATAAACCTTGACCCTAAATAAACGCTGTGTTTATATTTGTTCTCTCCCAATGTTTACATACTTGTCTCTTTCAGTTCCTGCACAAAACTCACTTTAATCAAACATTCTTTTTGTTTTCATTTTTTTTTCAATTTTCGTGTTTAATCATAACGAACGGTGAATCCAAATGAATTTTTTTTAAGTCGAGGCGTTTTATGACACCGTTCCGCACCACATCGCATTATGCAAAACCCCCGCTTTTTGTGTCCCATTAGACTCTTTTTAATCGCCGTTTTATTAGTCGAAAACGACAACTAGACTCTAGATGTCTCTGTCGTCAGTCGGCGTAAATACAAGGAAAGCAATCGACTTCGTTCCATTTGTCAAAGGCCACCCACCGCGACTGACGTACGTCCGGACAATAAAATTACTCGACGCGGAAATTCGTCTTCATAAAAATCCGCGCCCGGAAATTTACGACGGCCCCGGTGAATAACGCGCGCCCCCTATGATTTAGCTCGCGCAATAAATTTAATTACGTTGCACGATAGCTCGTAATCTGATCCGAAGAAAAATGTCTTCTCATTAACTCGCCGTTGGTCAAGGCCAAGGCGGCGAATGCAAATGCACGTGCAATTATTTTATAATCAGGCCTTATCTCGGCAATTTCCCGCGTATCGATCCCCTTTTCCGGCGGTCCCGCTTCGCGATCCACTTCGCGAAACTTTCCATTTCGCGCGACTCCCGAAGCGAATGGTCGGTTTTTTTGCCGACGAGATAAGAACAAGTAGAATGCGCTGCTGTAAGTATACCTCCATACGTTTCTCTACTAGAGTTTCTCTACGTTTCACTTACAGTAGAGGTTCGAAACCCTTAGTGCTACTCGATGAAACCTTCTGCCCTGGATGATGATGCATGCATACCGTAGTATGCATGGTGCAACTTCACAGTTTGAATTGACATGAGACAAGAAGGCGAAAACGACGTCGCAAGGTCAGGACGGTCGTGTTCGGGCGCGAAGCGATTCAAGTCACGAGCAGCGCACAAATTGCATATGAATTTGGCAAATCCCGGCCGAACTTTCAAGTCCGCGAGATGACCGGGATGGAATTCAAATGCGGGGTAGGGCTGGACGTTTCGTTTTGTTTTTTGATATTTTTTGTTTTCGCATCGGAGAAAAATCGAAGAAAGTTTTGGGAATGTAGTTATGGATTCCGCAGCAATTTTGAAGCAGACATGAGTATTAATATATCACTATATATTTAAAAAAATCAATTTAATATAAAATTTAAAAAATCAAAATTGTTTATTATTTTATTAGATTATTTTTTCATGATTATCATGATATTGTTATAGCAGAATTTATTACATCAAGTTTGTTTATATGATGACGATATTTTATGAAATTCATAATTTCGTATTGTTTGTGATTTCTTATACATTTATTTTTGATGTTGTGTTTTGTTTTATTATTTATTTGTTTATATTAACATTTTACAATAAATAAACCAATAAAAATACTAATTAACATATGCTGATTTTGTTAGTTTTGTATCGTGATATAGAAATGTCATGATATAACAATCGTAAAATATTGATCGCGATATTTTCATTTGTGATATAAAAATGTACAGTTTTATTTTTTAAAATTTACATTTTTATAGAAAAACGTTTATTTGATCGGAAGAATAAACTTACAAGGACTGCAGAGCAGAAACGTCATTGCCAAACACTAACGTCTGCCCAGTAGTTAGAGTCAGTGATTAGTAAAACTGGAATACAACATTGCGCTCGGACGCATGACACCTTCAAGGGATCTGCAACCAAAAATGAGGCAAATCTGCGACAATTTTAGAAAACTTCAAACTTATGACACTATGCAATTGAATTTTCAAAATGAGTTTTAAATTAAAAAAACTTTAATACAAAATTTCCTGCAGCTTCAAGTCCGAACGAAACTCCGAACGAAAGCAAAAAAATGTGATTGACAATTTAATGAGATCATTCAAAAACGTTAAATTTTATTTCCAAAAAGTTTTGAAATAATTGAATGCTAGATGTTTGAAAATGTTAATCCTCTGAATACCATAGGGGAAAGATTTCAACATTTTAGGTTGCAGGTCACCTTAAAACGCTCATCAGGAAATGCGCTTATGCTGCGCTATTTGTTAGTCTCTGGTCGCAGGCGAGGTTTCATTTTTTTGTTGCTTGTTCGTTTGCGTCACAGCTTTTACACTGAACTACGAAAGTAATTTATTGGCCAGGGCTGGCAAGGCGAGGCCCTCAATGTCACGTTTTACTGTAGCTCTTCGATTCGGTTTTGTAGCTGATTCGGACAATGCGATCGCGCGCAATCGAGCGAGAAAGAACATTTCAGTCCGTGAAAAATCGGGCCGAATAATTGCAACTATTGATTTTCGGTCGTTGACGAGGCGAGGTTGAATAAAGTCGCGACTTTTGTCGAGAAGGCCGATTTATCGTGACGAGAATTTAGTGGCGACAATTTTGAGTTGACATTCGCAGAGAAAAGTTCGAATCTTTCATCGTTTAGAAAATGGAGTGCGGAGGGTCTTTTGGGATCTGATTTACCGGGGTTAAGTGGGGGTTGACGTAGAGATTATGTCGAAAAATGACTTTCTTATAGTAATTTTTTTCCAGTTGCGTAACTCTAATTCGTACAAGTAAAGTTCGGGATACTCGAGCTTTCCACCCCAATTTTCGCTTCCAATTCTACTTCTTCTTTTTCCTCTAAAAAACAATATCATCGAGCTTGTAGAACATAAAATTGAAACCTAAATAAAATTCCGATAACGTAGTCAAAGGTAGATCGAAGAGCAAACCGAACAAGTGGCGCTCATTAGAGGAAAGTTTCCACGCGATGATGGTCGTACAAGTCAGCCCGATTGACTTCGATCATTATAAAATCGATGCGCCAGTCCGAGTCGCCGGTCCTAATTTTAAATTTTGTTTCTGCGAGGGCAACTTCTACTACATTACTTCTTCTACATTCATTGTCGCTTCTAGAACTTAGCTCACCAGTCCGCCAAATTACACGTCGCATGTGAAGAGTCACTAAACTTTTCTGAACTGTTGCTAATGTGAATATTCCCCCTCCATACACGAAGAAACTAGTTTAGTCTTTGAATTCCAACATCCAAAATCATTCTTTCTCTTTCTTCCTCTCACTACAAGGACATACCAATCAGAACCCAATTCGAACTCAACAAGTCATTACTTTTCTCCTACCTCGATTTTTTGTCTTCCCTTACACAATGACTCAATCTAAAATTATAATCCCGTTAAAATATTGAGGAATCGAGATCGACTCACATTCTTGTCTGCTCGTCCAGGTCATAATATGTCCGGTGTCGACGGAAACAGCACGGAGGGCGAGTCTGTTGGAGGTCGGGGACCGGCGCAAACCGGGCCTGGTTGCTACCGCAATTTCGACCACTTCCCGGGCCTGTCCAAACACCGTCGTAGTGCCTCGTCGTACTTCCCGACTGTGCAGAACGACCTGTCCAACACGCCCGACAGCCCGAACCGCCGGCTCCTCGACTTCGCCCAAAACATATCCAGCAACCAGACCGAGTACTACCAGGACCAAGTTCCCGCCCAGCAATTCAACCAGGGCAATACCACCCCCAGCGTAAGTGCCGATCATGCTCAAAGTGGGAAAATCGTCATCGCCCGATGTTGCTCGATCGCCGATCTGGTTCTCCAACATACAGAAGAGAGGAACGACAACCAGTTTGATACGTTAGAAAATTTTCTTTATCGGTTTGGACCCAAGGTAGAGAGGGAGCGTTCCTCTCGGCTGTCTTTGGAACCGGCGATTGGCGTGACGATTTTGTCGCGCGACTTGCTTACACTGTACATTTTGATGTCTCGTGCTTCATAACTCATGACTAATATTACTCGTATCATCTGCAAATTCCAATGATTCAATCGAGTAAACGTCGAGCGAGCGTTCGAAAGTCGCGAGATAGTTGCTTGCATCTGAAATGTAACCCGAGTCAGTGTTCGAGCGCGACGCCATCTGTCGTGAGATTTTTACTCGACGAGGTCTTTTTTTTCTCGGTGTGATTTCGCTGTAAGTGCATCATTTCCCACGATGCATTGCTCGTTCAAAATTGTCGATTTATGTGTAACTTGCTGGTGAGGGATTCTTGGCTTTGATGGTGAGTCGTCTTGCAGAACGGTATGACTTGTCTTATACATTAATCGCAGCACTGATTGGTTGATTAACGACGTTCGATTGTTGGTTTTTTTTCTTGTGCGTGCCTTTGAGTTCACTTGGTTTTTCGTCACTTTTTCCTTTACGCGACGGGTCTTTGCGATGTTAACCCTTCTCATTGAAACAAATATCCTCATTAACTTTTTTTGAGTAGTTTGAAAATGTAACAAACGACTGCTGTGTTTTTTGTTCTTTTTTCCGTGACCTGGAACGAGCAAATTCCCAAGTTAATCCAAACGAAACTCTCGTTCGCCGGTTGTTCTGCATGAAGGGCAATCTGATTGAACAATACGATCGAGCGTAACAGCTTCAATAGATGTAAAATTTGCAAGGCCCTACGCTGGCGCAGCATTAAAATTCTCCCGGTGAGCGATAAGCAAATACCGTTGGCGTTATTGTTTGCGATTTGAGAAGGGTTAATTATGCTCCATCAAGCGACGAAGATGAATGGATTCGAAATGATTAGGGACCCTATTATCACGCTCCACGTGCCTGTCACGCGTTTTCGCTCACACCGACCGTAGCAGGTCGACACAGTTGAAAGTACCTTTTTGCACGAATCCCTGTCGATCGACACGATCGACCCGCGCGGAAAAACGCTGTTATAATGGGGCGCTATGTGGACCAGGAGGAGTTTCAAAATTTTTTCCTCGAGGTTTGGCGATGTTTAATTAAAACGAACTTTGAAGGAAAAGTCCAAGTCGTTAAAAATACGACGTCGTCAAAGGGTTTACTGCTCGCGATCCTGGGAATTAAAGTGTAAAATTCGGGTTTTCGGCGCCGAAACGGGAGGACCGTTTTATGTCGCAGTTACGATGGAAATTATTGCTCGAGATGGGGATCGTAAACAAGTTTCTGGAAAGAAAAGTCCCATTTTAAGCTTTGTTTCGCGTAAAAAGCACTTTAAACAACCTTTTAATCGAAGTGAGCCGGGGATCAGTAGTTTGAAAACATTTTAACTCAAGTTTCGATCGAACGTTCCGTTTAAATCTTAATTGATCAAACACTGTATAGTTCAAACCCAGTTTTCCTCGAAGAAAGGGATTCGTTGTAGAAAAGAGCAATCAGGATGTTCTTTCGGAAGTTTGCATAGTTACATGAATCCTTTTTTCCGACGGACAATTGATTACACTGAGAAAAATAAGTGGTAAGATGTTAATATAAACAGGAAAATGTATCAGTCGAATAACTATCCTAGCCATTTTAAGTGGTGAACTTGTTGCTGCTGTATTGGAGATTTATTTAATGGTCTAATTTTATTGTAAATTTCCAGTGTACTTCCTACAAAATACTGAAGTTTCACACTTATTTCTAGATTGTAAGACCAAACTCTCTTGGCACATAATATTCTATTTCGAATTCGAACAGTTTTATTGCAGCCAACGTTAAAACGTTGCAATTATTTATCAAGAAGAAATTAGAGCTACGTTAACCTATAAATTCAACATTATCAGTTATCACACTTTAACAGTGTAACTTAACTTTTCGGACCATCAGTTTACACCAAAAAGTTATAGTCAAGTTACCCTTTAGTTCTCAATCAACACCCTTACAGATACCTCTGTATTCCTCTATGAAAAATTAGTCTTGCTGGGACTCAGTATTGAGTGAATGTCTGACTCTTTTAACACCCATTTCCCTCCGAGTTTTTACTGTTTATCCCCTTGACAAATTTCAAGAAAAATCTTACCACTTAAATGGTACAACGTTACCACTTACACTTTTAACCTCTTATGTGGCTGAATTTAGTTTTCTCAGTGTAAATTTCCATACGGTCATAAATCGTCCGGGCGTTGAATCCCAAAAACTTTTTCATCGAACTTGACCGAGGAATGTGCAGCGCTAAAACGAATGAGCGATTCGATTCGACACTAACACATCCACCGCACGAGCACACGAACACACACACCCCCACACCTACCACCACATACGCAAAACGTACACTTTTCAGGAACGGCGCCGTGTAAAAATTGTTAACGGCCAAGGTGCACTTAAACGCTGCCTCAGGCGCAATTGAAACGAAAAACGACGTACGGCACACGATAACCGGCGCAGCGATCGGACGTGCACAAAAGTGAACAAGCCTTGCGAGCTCGTTAATTTTCGCGCAAGTGGAACAAAAAGGTACGTCAGTGTAATCATTTCATAGACTGATGCATCGGCGACTGGTTTTCCAGTCGTTAATACCTTCGAGTTGGAGGATCAAGTGGGATAAGGCGAGATTAATCGCGCGGATTTTGGCGTTTAACGAAATATTGCATGTGATTATTCGGTTGGTTCGCGATTTCCGAAGCAAACTTTCAGGGGCTTATTTCGGTTCGAATTTTAGAGGGGTTCGATTAGTTAAATTAAGGGAGCACATTAGCTGATTCAACGTTAAGTCAGCGTTCTCGAAATTCCTATAAAATAACGTTGGTAAGTCATCACATGTGTCAATCTTGTATGAACGTTGACTTAACATCCGAGAACAACGTTAAATCAACGTTAAATCAAGGTTTTTGAACAATCGTTTCTTATACATGATTTCGAGATACATATTGATATTTTTTTCTAACTCCTTTTACACATCCCTAATATGAACATCTATTAGAGATGATTTTATAACATCTCTTCTTATATTATAGGGTATACATCCTCGATTCCACAATAAATTATGAAAATTACGTTCTAACCAATTATTAATTAATTTATATTTCACTGGAAGAGAACTCCATACGCAGGGAGGTTCAAATAAATGAATCACACATCATCATCATCATCATCATTTATTCAAGTTTGTGGCAAAACTATACTCGAAGAGTTTCAAATTATAACGATTGAACAGTAATATCCGTTTATGACATTTAACAACCGCTGTGAATGTATTTTTTGTTTATTTATGTTTTAATTTGAAACTCTTCGTATATGGCTTTGACACAAACTTGAATGATGATGATAAATGAATGACACAGTGCAAATCATATATTATCGCAAATTCCTTCAACACACATGTGTTGTCAGGTTGTTTAAATCCTTGAAAATCAACCACGTATTCCATTTTGTCTTACAATTTTCTAACAATACTACTAATAGGATTATATTCAACAATTCGATCGTGTAATATAAGGCAAAATCCACCACTTCCATTGATCCGACAACTCTTTACCAATATTAATTACAGAACAACGTTGAACCTTCGTGGAATCAACTAATATGCTCCCTCAGGGTTATTTTGTTCCGGGCGTTAGTTGAACGAATAAGTCTATCAAGTGATTACAGTCAAGTAGAACGCTTCTTTAGAATAGAGAGACGATTCTGGTGGCAGTGAGGCAACGAAGGAGCATTAATAAGGAGGTTTTGACGTCGGCGTTTTTCCCACGTTTTTGGAGTGTCGCGCACATTTATATCTTGATTCACTTGGATGTAACTGGCTCGATGTGACGTCGACGAAATCCGGGGACTGAGAGTACTTTGCACCAAACTGTCGAATGTGTGTCATCTATGTTTCTTGAGCATACCACTTCGGAAATTTGTGAAACACTTGAGGGTCGATGGGTTCCAGATAGTTTGAATTCATTTTTTTTTTTTTTTTTTGAAAAAGAGTTCTGGCCTTTTAATTTTGCGAACATTATTTGATTAAAACTTTCGCAGTTTCAGTTCGACATCTTTTTCCTGCCACGGCGTTTAACTGCACAGCGAAGTCGAGCTTCGTTTGAATATCTGGAACCTAAATACCCGAATGAAAATATGCAAACTTTCGCGTGCAGTTTACCTTCCTGCTCAAATACCTCGTACAATTTATTAATCTGTTTGATATCTTTAGCAAACTAGATGTGTTATTCTATTTTACTCACAACAAGAAAACTGGAACAGGATCAACAAATTAGCAAAAGTTGAGAAGAATTTTTTCCCCGTTTGAAATTTCCATTTCTTGCACTCTAACATAGTTGCTCAATCCAGTTTTCTTCGTTTCCACCGCTAATCTTTGTATACCAAGTACTGAGTGAAGTCACGCTTTTGTTAGTCTTGCATTTTGTGGACAAATCAATTCCCTGTTGAAAAAAGACATATGGGATATACCATACTATCTACCATATGAAATCCCAGAAGGGTTTGTGGTACGCCACATAAAATCGCATATTGGATCCTGGAATGAGTACGACTAAGGAATTCATATAGGATCCCATATGGTATCCTATATAAAATTGCATGTAAGACTCTACTCATGTGATATTAAACATGGTATTCCATGTGTATATCCATATTCCATCCGATATGGAATTCTTTCCATGCTGAATCTAGGCGGAAAGTTTCATCCTGTTTGGATAAAGTACCGTTCCATGTGGAATGGTATGCCGTTTGGAATACCAAGACCAAAAACCTTTCTGGAATACCATATGGTTTTTTTCAACAGGAAAACCAGTGAAATATGAATGTGCCATGTCGTGTACCTAAAATCGCGAACAAGCGAAGACCACAAAATTACAGCTTGTATCTCTTAACTTGCAGGGAGGGCAAGCCACGCAAGACGAGCTACTCTAACGCCGAAATTTGACAAAGATACGAAAACCAGACAATGAGTCAAGCCGCGTATAACCGGCAATTACGTTTGCCTCCGCGTCGAACGTTTGCCTCCCTCGCTCGGCCTGCTTTCTCTCCCTCGAAGTCGCGCATGCGCGACCGCAATCGTCTGCGATTCGCATTCTCCGTATCTTCCGACCGACGAGATTAGTTTCGATTCTCATTCTGCGGAGCATTCGGGTAAGGGCTCAAACTCTGTGTGTCTGTCAATTTTGCGCCCGGAGAAACGCCGACGAGAACTCAATGAAACGCGTACCCGAAATTTTTGTCGAACTGGGGATGATGTCTACGTTGAAACTTGAAATAAGTCAATATTGATACATTCTGGGGATTTCATTATTGCCGAATTTCTGAAAGGGTAAAATGAACAGTTTAATCTTTGAACGGTATTTCGAACCAATATAGGTGTGAGACATATGATTCAAACCTTGAATAATGCTATACTCTTCTTCAGTTTAGATACTGTATATGAGAAAAATGGAAGTAGCATTGTCCCTAAATGCAATATTGATAGATAGAGATCAGTGCTTCCAAGGAATTTAATCAAAAGTCTTTAATCCAACATCAAACGTTTGTTCTAATAGAAGATCAGTGGTCAGACAATTGAAGGGATTTGAAAATGTTTAGAAAATAAACTTTTGTGAGACCAGTTGGAAAAAATGTCTGGAAGACCTAAGCTCTTACAGATAATGTTAGATTGACTTTCGGAAATTCTTGTGAACACAATTTCTTTCAAGTATAGCGGTTCCAAGATACCGTTTAAGAATGTTCTTAAGCCACTGGAAAGATCTAGAGTAGTCACAGTATATCTTCTATGAATAAACATTTTCATTTATTTACAAGTATATTTGGTATTCAAAGTAACCCCAAACAAGTATATTTACAAAGACTCCACATCGACAAAAATCAGAATCACTGTTACAAAGTTATACTCTTCCCAACCCTAACTGAACCATCCAATCGATAACTCTCAATAAACACTCATAAATGTCTCCTCCACAATCCTCTTCAGAACTCAACCACCCAAAATCTTCCAAAAGAAACTTCCCTCCAAAAAACGGTCGCCAGCTGAAAAATGTTCCGCCGTTCGTCTGCCTGAAAATCAGCAATTTGCCGGATACCACGCGTCATTAAATTTGCATATCGCGCGGTTGCGTGCATCTCCATAAAATATGGAAGCGCAATCGCTGCCAAGAAATAACGCGAAAAACCGCCGATTTGCCCCCTCCCCTTCCCCCGCCTGAGTTGTTTCTCCGGGTGCAATGATAAATCTCGTCGACAAAAAGTGCGCGGGCATTTTTGACGTTGCCTTGCCATTGTAGACACGCCAGGACTCTTTTTTCGAACGCACCAATCCGAGGAATTCCGCCGCACCAATCAGCGATCGAGTTCGCAGGGAGGGAGGAATAGCGCGAGGAGACACCGACTTCGACCGCACTTTTTTCAGCCTCATCTCGAAAGCCACCGTTTTTGTCAGTGCAAAGTCTGCTAGAGGATCAGTCGGACGTTTGACCGGAAAATCGGCACCCGCTTGTGTGTAATCCGTGACCACATGAAACACGTTGCTGTGTCAAGTGTCGTTTCAGAACAGTATTATTTTCACGTACAACGAATCAGCGATCGCGTAGGATGATGTGTAAATCTGTACAATCTCTTTCTTTCTCAAGCGAACAATTTTTGGGAACTCGATGTCCGTTGTTAGACTAAATACTTTTGATATTGGATGTTCAGAGTAGAAGGCGACATTCGGAGAGAGCGTCGGTTGATATTTTATATATAAATATATGTACGGTTAGGGACCCCAAGAGAGCTGAAAGTTCAATAAAATTCAAGGCTGTGGAAGGTTACCTAAACGTTTACGAAAACGTATGCTGGAAGATATTAATAAGAAAGACTTGTTTACATAAGTCTGATGGCTGAGTGTTATGTCGTCGTCTTGGCACTTTGGAGGCTTGAGTTCGATTCCGAGTTTTCTTTTTTTTAATAGAGTACACAATAGAGTACACAAACGTTTCAAAACGCTCTATAAACTTTCAGGAAACCTTTCGATAATTTAAAAAATTATTCATAATAAATTATCGCAACGTTTGTGAAACGTTTAGCGACGTTGAGACAACGTTTCTAGGAACGTTCAGAGAATCTCCCACATCCAGACAATAGTCGGTTCCTTGAATGTTTGAAGACAGTTTGGAACGTTTAAGAAACCTGCAGACAACGTTCAGCTAACGTTTAATGAACTTTCGACTCTGTTGGGGAACTATGTTGTTTGTATAGCGACCATTTAGCGGCTTCGCCTAGTGTTAAGTAGGTGGGAAATCGATAAGCGTAGACTAAGATAAGAGACACTTGAAGTAACTCTCGATGGCGATTAAAATTGAACCGCGAGCGAATGCCCGAGAAGTATTTTTGTATTTTGAATAACAAACGGAAATGCGAAGCCAATGGGACACTTTCGCGGTTCGGATCGGGTTTCGTTTTCCCGGTGTAACGTTACGCGACGACGTTTTCACGTTGAGCCGTTTTATAATGCGCGATTGTATCGGCGAATCGAAAAAAAGTTGCGACTGGGAGCAACGTGTATGAAATAGTGCCGCGTGGAGTTAGTTCAAGTCGGGATCGGTCGGTCGCACGATCCGCCGGTTATGCTAATAGAATCGGAACGGAATTTCATTCGAACGTCAAATACATTCCCAGATCGAGAAACAGTCGATGTAACGCGAGTACTCAAGTGTAATACATTTTTCTCCGTGTAGGCGAATTTTCCGACGAATTTGTGAGCGACGCTGTTGATTTTGCTATTTGGGACACACCGAGCTCCGAGGACCACTTGAGTCCAACGGAAAATATCCGTGAATTCGTCTCCCGATCGAAAAATTGAAATCCAGTTTTTTGTCATTTCCCCCGAAACCATGGTGCAACACTCAACTTCGCAAATACACTGCGGAAAATAAAAATGGAACACTAGAATTGTGCCGAAATTGCCAATTTTGGAATCTGTGGTAACTTCAATTTGCAACAAAATTGAGAATTTTAAAGAACATATTTGTAGCATTTTAATGATAATAGAGAGAGAAAAATGAAGAGTTTTGAAGTGCTTTCTGTACGACAAATTTCACCAGACCAAACTTGATTTTTTAGACAGAATTTTAATATCATTTTTTTAATTTATTATAACGCTCTTAAAATAATATATTGATCATGATAGGAATCGTTTCATAACGAAAGGATTTTCCGCTCAATATATCGATGAAATAAAATCCTTTCATAATAAATGGAATAATTTTAATACAAAACAACTACTTATTCAGTTTAAAATAAACGAATACAATTTAGCATAAAATCATTTGTATTAAGATAAACGGATTTTCACAAAATTATAGTCTTTTCAAAATAACATGAAGATTTTTAAGAGTATATCATAGTTTGTTTAAATTTTCTATAGTTTTTATCTCGTCCGCGGCCATATTTAATTAAATTTATTTAAAACTCACAGATACTTCAATATCGTTACTCTGGAAACATTTTATGTTATTCTTTTGAAAAGTAAACGATGAATAAAATTTATCGTAACATCGTGTATATGTTCTTAAAATGAAAAACTTGATCTGTTTGATTTGAAAGGTTAATTAATTTTTGTTGAAGCTTATACGGAGAAGGAAAACATTCAAAATTAACGAATAGTTCATTACTCACCGTCCAGACTTGCATGACATTAAAACTCATTAGACCGTACGTAAAACATTAACAAACCATAACTAAAAACGAATGAACAGTTCATTAAAAAATAATCTCCTGTTATGTTCACAAATCATGCGATAAGTTAACCCTGTAGAATTTAATTTACTTCAAATTGGTATTTGTTTTCTTTTAGTTTTTATAGTTTAGTTTTTTCTTATAAAATTAATGAAAGGATAACTAAATAAATTCCAATATTAAAATTTCGTAAATATTAAAATCATTTATGTTATTTGGAGTTTCGAATTTAGTTAACTATTCTTTAAAAAGTTACAAAATGTTCACTTAAATTTAAAAACCAATTTTTAATTTCTACGCGTATTAGAAAAAATCTCCCAAACTCAGTTTTGTCAAAAATTAATAAAGTTATCACTTTTGGAAAACTGTAGATTCTTCACAAAGTTCCAGCACTGCATTTTTATTTTCCGCCAATGTATGCAGACAAATATATTAGCAAATTTTACTAAAATTGAGCCCAGGATGTACAAATCAATAAAACAGTAGAAATTGTTCAAATTATTTTACACTATCTGGTAAAAATAATTGAAAGTTTTGCTAAAAGTATTGAAAATTAAGTTTTCCTCAACTTTGCCAGATTTTATATTGTTAGCTCTATTACTTTACGTCTAGTTGTTAGGCAGCTAACAATAATGTTAGTTGTCCAATAAAATTTGCCGATTTATTTTTCTGCTTGTATCATTCCCAACTAATTCATATACCGATTCGATGTGTGTATGCCTGTGTCTGCGTGTAAACTTTGTCGGATGCCGCACATTTGTAAAACAATGCATAATCGTATGTACTCGTTTCAAGTCAAAGCGTGATGTGCTCTCCGCGGCGCCGCCAGTCATAACTTCACGAGCCCGGCTTCATTTCGTTCGCATGGCCGACATCCGGACTGAAAAGGGGAAGAACACCGCCACACCAAAAAACGCTCGCCCCGTACGACCGATGCATTTATCGTGCGCCTTTCCGCTTTCGACGTTGTTTTTCGCGCCGTAGCAGTCGCCGTCAAATGTCTGTATGTTTGTCCGCAAAATTTGTTAGGCGCCTCGGTTCGCCAGCACGCATTTTCGGCGTGAAATTCGCGCACGTTCCAGTATAGGTAGAACATTTCGTGGAGTCTTCGCCTTTTTTTACCGAGCAGACCGAACGCATAAGTCAGCGGAAAAAACGGCTTTTGGGACTCGGGATCGAGGCCGTCCGGGACTTCGCAGTCAAGAACAAATAGCATCTCCACTGCCTTGACGTTTTTCGTTTCTGATAAGAAGGATCTCGTGTAATAGAAACGATGTTTCTTGCGGGGCTTTGCCGGAGAAGACGCGTCCGAACTCCGAATTGCAATCTGCACTTCGCGAGTCGATTTCGGACCAACTTTTGCCGCATAGTCCTGCGGCGTTTTCTAGACATGTACGTTGAACAGTGGATTACAATAAAACCAGTTTAACGACCACGAAACCTCGTTATTTTTATTGAAAAGGAGAAGTTACAACGATGTCGTAGTCTGAATGCTGCCCAGTTGGAAAATTCCATCAGAAACCATCGGATATTGACAGTACTGAAAAATACTACAAGAAAAGTCCTGTGGTGACTTCAGTTACTATAGAGATTCCTAAATTAACTTCTGAATCTTCTAGAGTAACCATTTCGTTTTTTAAGTAACTTTAAAAATGTCTTTAGTATTTTTCCGTAAGGGCATCTGCAGAGGCACCATTAAGATTCTGAGACGAAACTGAAGATACACATACAGTGCAAGTACTCATAGGTTGAAGAATCAGATACTGAATCCAATACAAAATTTAAATGAGATCTATGTCTTCTAATGGAATTTTTTTAACTGGCCGCACTATCACCACAATGACGAAGGAACCCCTAAAGACATCGAACGTGGAATCCATGTGGATTCTACGTGGAGAAACATTTGGACGTAGATTCTACGTAGATGTCACGTCGAATCTACGTGTTTTAGAGGTGTATTTGTTAGGGAAGACCAGAATTTTGACCTATAGGTGTCTTCTTGAACACCTACTAAGTCTACATGCGCCAGATCATAACATGTCGATTTTAAGACTCGAGAACTTGATGGGCATTCTAAAAAACGTGACTTTCAATTGGTCGGTCGGTAGATTGATTTTCATTTCCATTATCTCACCGCTACTGCCGCTGTTATCCGCTTTACTCAAGTGATTTGCGTTGTCAGATTTATTTCGTCAACTTAGAGTTGCTGGTTTCATTTCCAGGCGCTTTCGCTTTTTTCACGATTGCGAGAGTCAAGCCCGTATCAGGCTGTCGTCGCGAACCCCCTTATCATCTTCACCTCGCGCGCTCGCGACAGACCTTTGGTTCATTTTTCATGTGTTACATTATCGTAGCTTATCTGAACCTATCATTTCATTTACTACAATCAAATACAAAGACAAAGCAGCCGAACCGTTCGCGTTTTGAAATTCCTTTCGAAATTTGGAGCGATTTTACTAGAAAAGGTCGGCGAACGCTTCGACTGCTTCTGCCGGAATGGCAGCGCTAATATTAATCGACACTAATAAATTGGGATTATGTACAATATTATAGGATGAAGAGAAAAAAGACAGCCGAAAAATCGAGCAGAAAATCGATGAATTTCCTAGTGAATTCGAGTGTTGCTTTTGTACTACGAAGGTATTTACACTCAATAACAATATACTTTTTTTCAGTAATGAACTATGTGCAGTCCAACAATTGTTATGAAGTTCTTGTAGTTCTCCGTTTGATGATATATGTATACATATATATATGTATAAAGATTTTGCTATATATATGTATTTATATTTGTATATGGATGGTACACTAGAAGCCTTTTTACAAATTTTTAGTTCCTCGCAATTTCATCCTCGATGTATGTTGTTTTCCACGTTTATTTCATTTGGAAGAGCAAACGAAGCTCGCGAAGACGGAGAGTCCTTCTGGAAGTACGGTTCCCTGAAAATCTCTGAAAACTCGCAATTATTTCCGCGTCAATGTTATTGTTGACATTTCCCAGTGGGTGAACAGCGTTCGTCAAGCTCTCAAAGTCAATATTATTGTTTATTTCCTCACACGGGATTATTATTGTTTTCATTTCGCCAGATCTCGCATTAACTATTGTTGACAAACTCCAAAAAATCGTCCTTTCCTTCTTAATCATCAGTATTATCGTTTCTTCGCTATTCTTAATATTATCCTCAGCTTTGAACCAACCTATTGCTTTGTTTGCTGTTCCAAAGGTCAACACTTTTGTTTACCTTTTCAAACGCCAATGTCAATGTTCCCAATACTAAATATTATTATTTTCCGGCTAAACCAAGCCAACCTCCGGATTTTCGGGACTTTGTTGATCGTTTTGCTCCAAATTGGGTCACTTCAGACTTTTTCCGAGTCCGAACAAAAGCTTCCAGGGAACGGCCGCGTCGCGTTTCCATCGCAGTCCTTGTTTGGTTCCTGTACATATTTTCTAGAGAATCACCCATACCTATGTGCATTTAGTAACGAGAGTTGGAATGTTCCTTGCGAGTGAAAGCAAAAAACGAAAAAAACGCATAAAAATAACTATAAAATGAGCTTAGCGACCGGAGAACGGGAGTTAACACGAAGATCCGAGGTAGAATGGGCGCGGACAAAAACATATATGCGTTAGGCAAGTTTGCTGAGCATTTTAGATGCAGCGAACGTGTTCGATCTTAAAAATGGTCATGGCGACATCTTTCTTGGCATGCGGATGTTCATAGACTCGGTCAGTGAATACAAAAAGATAATCGATCGGTTCGTAATCGAGCGACTGACGCGACATTTGGTAAATCTTTTAGCAAAGACCATACACACTTTGACTTTTGTTATTGCATAAGAAAAAACGTTTGTTTGGCATGGTAGTGGGTAGAGTAGTGGTTGATTGACGCTTACTGGACTTGTCTTACGAAACACTCGGTTGTCGAGTCACGAGGATTCGAACCAAACTTTTAGGTTGCTATTTTAAGGTCAAACAAAACAAGACCAAAGTCTCCTCAATTTTCGACCAAAAGACTGTTGCAACAACTAACGATTTAATACTGTTTTAGCGTTCCGTTAGTCGCCTTTTCACGGTAAAGAGTAACTGGATTTGATATATGTACATAATTGTCTTTTTCGAGATATACGAGTAAAGTGAATCGATTTTGCAGCTCTACTTTGCTAGCCTATGTAAGTTGTACATATTAGAGCTTGATCTATGCTTTGTGTAAGAACTTTGTCTCTCTGTTTTTTTCTTTCTTGTCATCACTTTATCTCCCATTACGAATTTACGGATAATAATCTTTCGGAATTGAGTTTCCTGTAATGGTCCACTTTGCATCTTTAGATGTAGTCAAGTTCTGTTTCACTATTTCGCAAGCACTAATTCCCTTTAGGAATACGAAAGTAGTTGTACCAACGACTACGGTAATGAGAGTGTTTTGATTTTTCTCGCGATATTGGTCGATTCGTTCGATCGCCTGCAATATCTTTTTCACAATGTAATTTCCATTCAGTTTAATAAATAAAGTATCATTTCGCGTCGATACAATTTTTTTGTTAATTTTCTCACTGAGTAAAATGAAATAAAATTAGTTTTCATACGAAAGTAAATTTAGCTGATACAAAAAAAAAGTTTGGTTGAACTCCAAGGGAGAGACGAATCGAAACCACGTTGACTTGGTATTTACACACCATTAACACCGAACGAGTGTACAAAATTGTCATTGCATCTTCCAATGGGAAGACGTTCCGTTTGATTACCGTTTGACAATACTAACTTTTGATTTCTGAATAATCTTGTCTGATTTTGTTGGTTCATTTAACGTGAGTGTACGCGTAGCTACAGTGTAAATAATTTTTGTTTCGTTTTCGATCCACGTACACACGATTCGATTGAATGTTAATTGACGTACAACGGTGACTGAAAGTGGATTACAATGTATTGTAGAGGAAATTGTCGGTGGTAATTAGGATTATAAATTATGCTCGCATTTGTATGCTAATAAACTATTGGTTTAGAAAGGAGGAGATTCTGTGGGGGTAATGTTTGTTGGTGTAACGTGAGAAGGATTTTTGAAAAGAAAATGCACATTTCGAAATCTGATTTGCAACGTTTACGTGTCAGTAATTGGCAGAATGGATTAATCGGATGATCCGATGTAACTGGAATGCGTAAAGAGTAGTCGATAATCTTGTTTGTATGTAAAGTCTACATTGTGCACTGTTGTATTGTAAATTGTCTATACTTTACGTAAGGTAGTAATTTTGCAATAAACAAGATGCCACTTATTGGATAATGAAAAGTTTGCATACGAATGAATATATGAATCGAATCACGTTATTGGGGAAGTCGTAGATTTGTGACCTTGAAATAAAAATAATCTTCTATTTTGAACAAAACCAAAGAACCTTAAAAGAAAACTAAACGTAAAACGATCACCGATTTTTACGGAAGTCAGTTTAGATGCAGACTGACAGGGAATCGATAATGAAATAAAAAGTACCTTCATACATTGAAAGAGTATGGCCGATTTGAAACTAGTGTATTGTATGCTCAGTACGAGCGTACTTAAATTTGTTTATAACAAATTGCATAATAAGTAACATGATATTTTTAAATAGTTTAAATAGTTATTTGTCTGAAATGATTAACTTAAATTTAAAATGAGTAAATATAGCATATAACAATTATGCCAACAAAACTGTTATCCCAAACAAATTTATATTTATTATGCAGAAAACGATTTAAAAAAATAAAGCACAATATTGCGAAATAAACCAAAACGTTCAAATACCCTGTAAAAAAATTAATATACCTCAGTTTTGAGATTTACTATAACTTTACAAAACTTTAGTAATTTTCTGAAAGCTGATTGACTTTAAGTTTGAATTTTACAGTAAAACTTTCATTCTACATTAAAACTGTAATTTTAGAGTAAAACCTGCTATAAAGGACAAAGAACGTTTGTAAATTCTGCAATAAGCATCGATTAGTACTCCAACTCATCTTGGTTTCTACTAAAGGAATCAACGTCTTAGTTAGTGCAACAATAATCAGACAATTTGGTTTATATTGCAATAATCAAACGTTTTAGTTAGCATTACAATTTCTAAGCTATTTGATTAATGCTATTGTTATCCAACGTTTTGATTAGTGATACATTCATCAAACGTTTTGATGAAAGGCTACTATGACCAAATATTCTCATTACTGCTACTACAGCCAAACAGTTAATTAGTGCTAACCACACATTTTTATTAATGTTGCACTCACGAGCCACACTAACCAATAACCAATTACTTGGTTAGTGACACAAGTCTTAAACATATGCCTTTACTGCCACTGTGAATTACTTCAAATTGAGAAGTTCGAATTGTAAAATGGACATAAGATCAGCTTGGATAATAATTTATACAGTGAATATCCCAATCAGTGGCCACTTAAGCAAATGGCACTGCTAAATTAGGTACCGTTTTAAATAAATGTATTTTATGTATGAACGTCCATCTAATTTGTGTATAATGTATATATTGTTCTATCAGGGTCGCAGTGTACCCTTTAATTTAGTTTGCCAACATTTTGATTTACAATTTACCCAATTACTTACAAATAATTTTTGAAAATTATCTTATTTGAAAAAAAGTAGATAAAAACATATATTATGTTTTTATCTACTTTTTAGAGGACGTAATAACAAATTACTCTCACGTTCATTTCATAATTAAACCTTTTCAATTTAAACTGACTCAGCAACTAGCATCTTGAAATTCCTAACTTCATCTCTCTGGGACCATACAAAATACTGGAATAGAAATTTCTTTAGACAATAATAAAAATAAATTCCTAAAAAAACTTGTAATACATTTCAACCACCCAACATTTTTCCCAAAAAAACCGTCGCCCTCGATCAACTTTCAGTCACCCGCGCGACAGACACTCGGACCGCTCCAGTCAGCGCGAACACTACACCCCTAATAACGCATAATATTTACTAAATATTTTATAAACATTAAAAAATATTTTTTGTAATATTTAGAACATATCTGAATGCCCAATGTAGAAAATAACTACAAAATACTTTAATATATTTACTAAATAAATAAAAATATTTTCTACATACACGGTGTACATATTTAAAAATGTATATTAAACTAGCTAAATACCCGTGCTCCGCACGGAAATCTATTTCTGGAATATAGTCATGGCGCAAAATATGTCGTTTGTTAGTTTGTTTGTATGTAGACTGTAATTGTAAGGCGGTTGTACACAAACGTGTAATCGGTGATATAAAACAGATTAAATAAATGAAGTATCACAATGAATATCTAGCTGATACGTAAAGAAGGAACTATGACTTACAATAATGCATTGCAATATGCGAAGTTTCGTGTTTTGTTACTCGGAGCATAGACATGTAAATTTCGAGGATTAGATTCTCGAAAACATCAGAAAACCGTCGGTAAACCGTCGGAAAACCTTCCAAATACCTTTGGAGTACCTTCGGAAAACATTCGGAAAACCTTCGGAAAACCATCGGAAAACCAAAAAAACCTTCCAAAAAAACCATCGGAAAATTGTCGGAAAACTGTCGGAAAACCGTCGGAAATTCTTCGCAAACCGTCAGAAATTCTTCGGAAAACCGTCTGAAATCATTCGGAAAACCAAAAAAACCATCCGAAAAAACCGTCGGAAAATCGTCGGAAAAGTTTCAAACAACCTTCAGTAATCCTTCAGATAACCGTGAGTTCACCATCAGATAATCGTCAGAACTGGGTCAGAAGCAAGTCAGAAATGGATCAGAAATGGATCAGAAATGGCCCTGTTTTAATATGAAGCGAAAAACATTGTTTTAGTATTTCCCGAATCAATTGTTCTGCTGCCTACCACTATTTAACTAGTGAGAAGCATAAAAAATAAATTAAAATGTGCAGGAACAAAATCAAGTACATGATTTATGTAGATAACCGGTACCTTTTGTTGGATTTCCTTAGGTGAACCGCTTTGCCCGCTCTGCCCTATTTAAGAGCGAGCAGCAATCATGCTCATACTGAGAAGAGAAAACTATCTTATCGAGACCCTTTTTTCTTAGAAATATTCAATATCTTAATTGGCATAATTCCCCGATAGCCAGCGAATGTGTAAATAGTTTACATAAAAGTTACGTAAAGCTGAGTCCGCATTGGGCTTCAAAATTAACATAAACCGTTTACATACAATTTATACAAATAATTTACACAATATTAAATTAAGATTTATCCAAATCTGTTCTACACGGAGAATAAATAACTCCGGCGGGTGGTGTTAATAACCGCAATGAGTAGTGTTAAAATGAAAAAATAAAATTAACCGCACTCAGTTCGGTGCGCACACGACTCGTTGGTGTTTTTAATACCAATCAGGGGTTTTAATAACCCCACTCCACTTTCTGCCATAATAACGCCACTGGTTGGTGTCATTAACACCAACGAGTGGTGTGCGCACCGCACTGAGTGCGGTTTGCGCAC